>JAOVVA010000029.1:14690688-14711394 GCA_028565275.1 Leiocassis micropogon | reverse complement strand
ATTATTAAAGACTCTTTGTTACACCTCATCCCCCTCTGCGTCTATGCCTTGCCACACCTCAGCCCACAGTCCAACACTTAGCAGTTCATGACAATACTGCTTGATTTTGGCTGGTCATTAATTTTCTATAATAGTGTGATTACTACACATTGGCCAGCATTACACCAACTCATTAGCGAGTATTATTTTCCTATAACAGCAGCCCTAAAGTGTTGTATTCCTTACTTATTTTGTAGAGATGGCAGATACAAATGCAGTGTTGTGCAATTTACTATCTCAACCCCATGTGGTGATGATGCTGAGGCAAAACTGCCATTCTGGTGGGGAAATATAGCTGTTTATTTATTTAGATAAATATTGCTTACAACCTCCCAAAAGTCCAGAGCCAGCACTGCATCTATCAACTTATTAACTTGCACACATTTGCAATAAAGATTAGTCACTGCTTTCTTACATAACTTTCCATTTTTAAAACATCTGAAAACACAAGGACGAGAATGATTTCACATTAACAATGATTTATTTTCTTGTGGGCACTAGTGTATGAAAACATCAGCCAATAGGCTTCCTTCATAAATTACCCTTCAGTTAAATATGCTAATCTGTAAAGGACTTAAATCTCTTTATTACACAATTTCATTAAAGGTCAATTACAGAATAAATAGGACCCAACATTAACATAAGATATGCAAGTAGGAAAAAAATATATATTTTTCCCCTAGTGTAAATATTGATAATTGCTGCAATTTACAAAAAAATAAATACATAAAACAAATTTTTAAATTTTTAATTAAAACTTTCTATTTATAATGCCTTCAAGACACTGGCCAGCAGATAGTACATATAATGCAATAAAAATAGAAATAATACACATATACATACAATAATCACATTATATGAACACTATTATTATAATTTTTTTATTTGGCATTGATTGTCAGTTCATAAATAATAAACAACTTTCATTGAGACTGATTCCACAGCTTATCTTAGGGATGAGAGTCAGGGCTATTCTGCAGACACAATAAAGATCTAAACCTGACCCTTAATCATAATTCTGATCCGACCTTTCCTGTTTTCAGCATCCAAGAACAGAAATATTACAATAGCATTGTTTAGGAGGCAGTATTGATTTCCTGCCTTTTAATAAAAAAAGAAAAATTGTTCCAGACCAAATTATTTTGCTGCTCTCAGGAGGACGATTGTTAGAATTATAAAAAACTGCAAAAAGCTACATTACCATACAGCTGCCACTACTTTTACCCAGAGCAGGGGCATCCAGTGAACAGCCCACAGGCTAGGATCTGCCTAGCTGTAATCCAGCTCTCCAAATGACGTTAGTGTCTTAAATTAGAAATGTCATGTGAACCATAACTGAATTGAATTATTCCACTAGGGGAATTATTCCATTAATTCTTCATTAGCAAGTGAAAAATTACCACTATAACCAAAAAAACAAACAAACAAAAAAAACAATTCATATTGGGCTAAGTGTAATATGGATCACTACCTCAAATAGATCTGACACTAGACTACAGTATATCACTGTTGTGTGCAAATGGCTTTGATTATTTAACTTTTTTAACATAATTTTAATTTTAGTTTGAAATAATAAAAAAAACCATAAAACTACACTTCCATCCTGCTCCTTTTAGCTAACCTTAAAGTTTAGGGTCATTTACAAGTATTACAAGAAATCTGATAGCACAATTTGTTTGCATGACATACAGTCACATACATATACACATATACACAGCCACCCACGTAAAGACATATGCACACTCTTACGTAGCACACTGTGTAAAATAGTTCTCCCGGTCTTAACTGGTGCACTGAGATTTACCAGCTACTGGACTACAGCTACTGAAATAATCACTGTGTACTGCTAATCACTGGAACTATCGAGAGAGAGAGAGAGAGAGAGAGAGAGAGAGAGAGAGACAGAGAGAGAGAGAGACAGAGAGAGAGAGAGAGAGACAGAGAGACAGAGAGAGAGAGAGAGGACAAATTATAGAAAATACCAGACGGCACATTTACAGAATCTCCACACTTATAGTTACAGCAGTGATGTAGTACTATTTGATACTTAAATCTAACCAGGCACAAAAACTCTTCCACACATCTAAGTAAATGAACTCTAATATTATTGTATAATTTATTCAGGAAGTATGTTTTTTCTCATGTTCACAGATAATTTATTTTCTTAAAATCATTCCCTAATCTACAGTCATCTATATTAAGCTTATGCTTAAACAGTACCCTTAAATTACCAAGTGACATCACATTTATTTTAGTATTGGATTCTCGAGAGAAGGAGAAGAACATGTCTTCAGATTTTTCTGTCAAGGTTTGACTTTCAGACATCTACTGTAACAGGAACACTACTACAGCACTGTAACTGTGCAAAGGATGAATGACATGATTCCAGGGCTGCACAATTCACATGGGAGAGTCGGTAAGTGCACAGAAGGACCTGTATCACATTTAACAGAATCATGTTCTGATATCTGTACATGTTTAATATAATGGAAATAAACCTGGATCGCTCTCTCCTGACATGTGGCTGTTCAGCCTGTAAATACAAGAATCAAATCAGATGAATCCTGTCAGTTTACTGATAGAAAATAGAAAGGATTTCCAAGAATCGGCTGATGTTGTGCTACCACTAAAGCACTCTTATCAGTAGTGCTGTGGTCAGGAAAGGCATTTTAATTAGTGAAAGAATCCTGGCCATTTCACAGAGCTTTAAGGAAAGGCTGTGATGCCCTCAGCAAACACTGCTGCAGATTTAATTTACAAAAGTTATTACACTGGAAACAGTAAAGACCAAATGCTCCTTATGTATCATTTTAAAATATGTTTAACTATTGTGCTTTGCTCTTTATTAAAGTCTGAGAATTTAACCATTCTCTTTGGATCTGACTGAAATAGAGAAAAAAGAATGTGGAGAATGATCTATGGCATGAATTTAGTTTACTGCTAAAGAGACAAAGATTTGAATTCACTCCACTTTCCTAATTCCTAGGAGAGAGTGCTACTAAAGGAATAACTTTGTCCTGCCACATTTAAGACTTCAAGTAACAAATAACATCATGATACAGCAAAAGCTCCTGCATTATATCTCAATGCCATCTCCAGAATGTCACTTAGCCCATTCAAGGCATTTTTGGCTTTCCGCTGTTTTTCCCTGAGTCTCGATCAGCAGAGGAGTCCCTTGTTTTAACGGGGCTGCCACCCTTGGAACTGGAAGTGGAATGTGATGAGACGTGTCTGGAACGGGGTTTGTGGAAGTTTCCTTCTTGCTCCGTGGGTGTGGCGCTGCGACTACTGCTGCTACTGCTGCCCTTCTTGACCTCATCCTCAGAGCTAAAATCTGAGCTGTCAGAGGCACTGAGACCAGCCGTGCTGGGTGATGGCAACTGAATCTGCAGAGGCATGAAAGGAGCAAATTATATACGCTAATAAAGCGTATAATTGTAAATTTTGACTCATTTTTTTTTACTTTTTTTTTTTTTTTTTTACTCATCCATGTGACATTAAATATCTTGTCAAATAAGTCAGAGTGATGTAATCATTTTCTGCACATATTTACTGCGCATAGCCTTATTACATATTTATTTATTGTATGTAGATATAAACAGTATACAGTCAGGCCTATAAATTCTGGAACAAAGTTTTTTGCCACCACATTCAATGTGAAATGAAACATTCAAAATTTGAGCAAAGTCAAGACTTTCAGCTTTAATTCAAGGGATCTGATAAAAGCATGGAATTAATCATTCAAGATTCAAGAACTATAGTCATTTAGTCAACATATAGTCATACACACATTTGTTTTTTTTTTTGGGGGGGGGGGTCATAAAAAATAGAATAATGGAAGCAGCTAAAGTAAAGGCCTGGAAAAGTGCTAGAGGAAGGAAACTTAGCATTTGGTCATGTGTATGGGCTCCAGACTTGAGGCAGTCATTCACTACAAAGGACTTTCATTATTAAGTATTAAGGGCAATCCTTAGTTTGGTAGATTAGATATGAGCCCCACAAAATGTGTGTGAATGAAAATGGCTATAATTACAGAATGGTTAATGACACACTAACATTGTCAACCCCCTTGAATGTGGATGTGACAATAATTCCCAAACAAGTTCCTGTAATATGCAAGTGAAATGATTGTACAGTATGTACAGTTCTCACAGACAGATGCGTGTTATTTTGGCGAAAAGTGATCGATTGATTTTCAAGTATCATATATCTATAATGGGCTGTGGGTCACCTTGAACGGGATTGGGCTCGTCATTCGCAGATGTACGGCCTTCTTTAAAACATTTAAGTGTCTTCTATAAATGTCATTTAATTTTATAGCTTCAAGAATTTTTTTCAGGGGTCCCAGTTTGATTTAAACAGCCCTCCAGAATTCAGTATTGTATAAAATGAAAAATCTTAGTTATTTCACAATGATAATGAGACATTTATTCTGCATGAATAACATTTCATCAACTTATTTTTAAAAAACTAATTTCTAATTACTGCATATTAACAAAACATTGTCAAATTTTTTTTTTATTTGTGTAATTTATTAAGGAAAAACAGTTACCTGGAAGGGCTCAGTAACACCCACAATGGAGTTCATATTGTTGCTATAGTAACCCAAAATATAGTCGCCAGGCTCTTTTGGTAACTCCTCCTCTGCAAATGTAACCTGCAAGGTGGGAATTTGAAACAGTTGATCAGTTTGTGGCCATTTTGTCTTCGTTCTTTACTAAAACTATTTTAAGTTCTTCTTCATGATGGTCTATGTTGTTGATTCATGTCTTACATGGTGCTCCTGTCTCAGGTAATCTGACTCTTCCTGTTTAGCCCAAGTGTAAGCTACATAGTCTTTATGATGTTTGAATCCAACCTGAAAAAAGGATTTCATTAAAAAAAAAAACAATGAATATAAATGCTGCTAATTTTACATTTCATCACCTATTCATCGCTTGAAAAATAACAAAAATTACCAAAGTGTTACCACACCCCAATACCACATTTAGCCTAATTTAATTACTATTGGTTAGCTTATGTTTTTAGTTCTGCCTGCTCATGACTTGATTAAAGCCAAGAAAACATTCTCAAGATATGCATCACATAATGGATTCATGTGTAAAAGTTAGTGGCTCCCTTTTTTAAGGCTATGTTTTTGTGTAAAAATAATTTTAAAAATTACAATTACAAAGTAATTGAATGCTTAAGAACAGCAATCTGTCAAAACTTCTACTTTATTGAGGTATGCACACCTGCCGATGATCAATTCATCAAGGGCTGATGATTAGCAGCGCCTGGCCACAAAACTAACCCTCTTAAATTCTGTGGAAGCAGTAATGGGTCCCTAGTGCTGCCAAAATAATTTTTTAAGTTATATGTTGTTCGTCTGAGGTTGTATTTGCCTAAGACCTGCTATGATCAGAGGATTTTACTTATGCTTTGACACAAGAAACATAGAATTAAAAGATGGGGCACTAACTTTTACACATGACTGTAGGTGAATATTTAATAAAGTTTAATGTGTAAATATATATATATATTAAATGATATAAAAAAAGTAAAATAATTTACTTTTTAGACAAACCTTATAAAGTCCAATCCAGTCCCAGGAACTTCTGGAGTAATTGGGTGCCACCTTAAATTTTGCCACAGCATCAGTCACTTCCCTCCATTCATCCTCTACAATGAGCGTTACCAATGACATATCCACCTTATACGGAAACTGTGGAGACCAGTGTATATTACAGTGATACACAGTTCTGATAGAATGAACCCCAGCTTTCCTTATTTATCTCATCTATGGCTTTACCTGCAGGGTGAATATGGAGGAGACCGGCTTGTGGTCACTGACAGTGTACTCCATGTGACTGCAGTAAAAGTGCTGTGTGACCCGAGTGCCACTGGTGAGGCCTGACATTGAGCTACGCTTGGACACATTGGTTGCTGGAGCCATTGGCCTCATACGCCAAAGAATGCGATCAGTCCATGCTGGCTTACGCTTCTTCCCACTGGGAAAAAAATATGAATGTTTGACTTCTGAGAAGAAGATTCCAGGAGAAATGACTAAGATACTGTAGTAAAGCAAATGCATTAAAAGTCAATTAATAATTAGCTGTTTTGTACATTTTTCTGAAGTGCTTATTAGCCAACCAATGAAACTTCTAAAATTCTGGAAATTTGGTTAGATGGAAGATGGAATTAAGCTCTTCATCAAACTATCCTTGAACAAACACAAATTTAATTATACGAATGTGTAAAAGAACATTTTACACAACCTTCTTTTACATGACGTATTTTATGTGAAAAATAACAGTTTCAACAGTTTTAGACTGCTATACAGCAGTGTAAAACTGAATTTCAAATCTGATTTCCCTAATGTGACACAGAGCTTAGTTTTTAGGCCTTTCTGAAATGCATAAATCTGATGTTTTTAAGACCGGATCCAAAAATGTGGTCCTAGAGCAGTTACTTATTCGATATGTGATCAGGCAACTTGAATGGGATTAAGTGATTTATGTGACTTTTTGTCTCTGTGCATGCCTAGGGCGCTGACAACATCAGTCAGCACCAGCAGCATTAGCTGCTAAAACAGCTAAAGAGAGGGATCTGGCTTTCCTCCTTCTTCTGAACCCAAACACATACAGGCAACTATAAATGTGCAGGTACTTACCATTTTTAAGTCTAGGCAGAAGGCATTTCTTCAGTCAAGGCTTTGTTAATAGTTTTTCGTGAAAGGAGCAGATTTGGAGAGGTTACCAGGATAGAGTATTCTATCAAACAAATGCTATTGCTTAACCCAACTCAGGTTTGCTTACAATGGAGTAGTTGGCCACTATATGTCCCAGGGCTCTCTAATGTCTGTTTTCTTCTGGCTCTCACTTTTCATTATGCTGTCATTGCTCGTCTCGCCAGAATCCCTGTTTGTACTTAATGTACATACTTTATGATCTTCCTAAAGCTACTATACATGAGACTACTGAGGATGGGTCCACACTTAGAAACCATGAAAATGGCCTTACAGTGAGATTTGCAACCCCAAAAAAATTAACTTACCTATAATAAATGTCCTTGATAGACAATTGTACTTTTGCAACTTAGTACTTTACAGGCAAATAGTATTTATTGTGCTGATAGGATGTTTAGCATGAGCACATGGTGAAGAGAAATACTCAGATAACCTCAGAACAGTGCTTATGATTACAGTCTACAGTATCCAGGTGGAATGTGGGCATGAACTAATTTTGTGAAAGGCAAATCTTTAGAGGGCTCAGACTTTAATCTGTACCTGGTATCATATGTGTTAGTTCCCACATCAAACTTATAGGTAGGAGGGAATTTCAGAGGTCCTTCTTGGAAGCCTTCAAGTACAGTCTCTGTGTCTTTGGCCATGTTCAACTATAAGACAAAAAAAAAGAATGGAAAGATATCCATATATGCATGTGCCTCTACAGTGATATTAATCATTTAAAGTAGCACTTATGGGCTTACATTGGTCAAAGATTATGTTATTAGGCACAATTAAAAGCACCAGTATACCTCAGCAGTTTCTATAGTAACATCTCACACAGGGACTATATGGTGGATACTGGATAAAAAATGTGTGTAATTCAAATGGTGATTTTTGGGTTTTTTTGTGAGGAAACTTTTTTTTTTTTTTTAGCATTTTGTAATAGTCACAGTTAAATCTATAATTTACACTTCCTGACATGATGGAAAAATGACTGATGACTTAGTGCTTGGCTGTTCTCTGTAATATAACAAACTGCATGCTTTATGCCCCCAAAATGTAGGGTGGCGATTACTCTGATGAGAAAGATTTAAGCTACTAGCTGTTATGTGGTGAACACAAATACAAAAATCTGTGAGTTAAATGTAGGCTTTATCTTATGAAATTGGCTTTTGGCAGCTCTTACACTAATACATGTTTAAAGACGCCTTCTGTAGGTGTGTGTGTTTTTTTGTATCAAGTACTCAACTCCAGTGTTCTAAGGATAGACAGACCCTGAAGCTGAATAAATGAAAAAATGACTATTGCATTACAGCAATAATAATTTATTGCTGTAATGCAATAGTCAATAATTAATACTTTAACCTTCTGAGACCTTACCTCTACTGTTGTGTACAGTGGAACCTTGGATTACATTCGTTCCGGAAGCGAGCTCGTATTTCAAAACACTCGTAAACCAAAGGGAATTTCCCCATAAGGAATAATGAAAACTCAAATTATTCGTTCCACAGCCCAAAAAATAAATACTTAAAAATAATTAATACAAAATATAAAGTAAAAATAAAACAAATTAACCTGCACTTTACCTTTAAAAAAAAGGAAAAATAAATCCTGACAGATAGGTGTTTCCATTTATGCGTGCAGGCACTGTGTGTGTGTGTATGTGTGTGTATGTGTGAAGCTAAAGTAAGAGGAGAAGAGGAATCAGACCCTCCCCTCTCCTTCTTCTCATCTTACACAGTAACCCTTCTTCCTCTCTATATTACACACACATATACACACACACACACACACACACACACACATTAACGGAAAGACTGTTTTATCTGAAGAATTAACAAGGAACATCGCTAGTGACACTCGGCATGAGTGCATACTAACGGAATCACTGCTGTAAAGTAAAAATAAAACAAATTAACCTGCACTTTACCTTTAAAAAGAATCGCGACAGAGCAGTGTTTCTGTGTAAAGCAGAGAGAAAGAGTGTGTGTGTGTCTGCGTGTGCCTGTGAAGGCGAAAGTAGGAGGGGTCTGTGTGTGTGTGTGTGTGTGTGTGTGTGTGTGTACACACGCATACAAACACAAAATAAAAGATGTGTCACGCACACACACGTGGTCACAGTGTTATGATAAACAGTACATGCGTGCACGGATGTTGATTATACCAGTGCTCTCAGTGCACTAAGACCCAGCAGGGGAGATGATTACCCACAATTCCGCAGCACAAGAGAGAGAAAACCGTTGGCTCAGTTGTGATCACGTGATGCTCGGCGTCAAAACAATGATACTCGTGATACATGATACTCTGTGCTCGTAAACCAAGACTTGTTCGTTTTCCAAGTCAAAATTTATTAAAAATCTTTGCTCGTCTTGCAGAACACTCGCAAACCGCGTTACTCGCAATCTGAGGTTCCACTGTACATACCATTTTCTCCTCATGGTTTCTCTTAATCAATGTCTTCAAACAGAAAGACGTTTGGCAAAAGAATTATACCTAATGGTCCACATATAAGGATCATACAAGATAATAAAGACAATGCAGTTGAGAGAATTTCAGATTCTCATTTGAGGACATTTGTGTCTCAAGAGGTTGAAACAATTGGGTCAGCTCCTTCATGCCATGTGCCACAGGTTGAAAAAGACTGGTAGTTCAAAAGAAATGAAAAAAGCTGGTAGTTTTCATTTTCACTTGAATGTCTCTTACCTGGTCTTTTTCCCACAGAATATAAAGTTTGTTATTATCAATAGCTGCCTTAACCATGTGCATCTCCAAGTCTTCTATACGGAAGTTTAGATCCCCAAACCAGAAAACAACACTGAAAATAAGAGAATTAGAATTTTTTACAACCAAAAATTCACATGCTTGTTAAAGAGTTTAAATACCTAAATAATCTAAATAATTTATAACACAATCATTCAAACAATTTGGCCTTTATTTGGCAAATGTACAACAGAGAGCGCATTTTATGTTTGAAACATTTAACCTGTGTGTGTGTGTGTGTGTGTGTGTGTGTGTGTGTGTGTGTGTGTGTGTGTGTGTGTGTGTGTGTGTGTCTCACTCATGATCTAGGACTCCCATGGCAGCTTGACCTTCAAACTGTTGCTGCTGCAAAATGCTCTCAAAATCATCCATGCGCTTCTCTGTGTTCTCCATGTGAGCCGGCAGGTGGCAGTTCAGGAAGCATAGTGCGTGGCCGAACACACTCATCCGAGCACTTACTCCACCCTTATTTCCCTGGGAGGAAGAACATGAACAGTTTACATAGGAGAAAGTAAATACCACAAAAGCTGTGGCAAAGACAGGAACACTCATGCCATTCACTCTCACCATACACATCACTATCAAATCAAATCTGACTGGTTTTAAACAGGTAGTTCACTACAGCAACATGCTCAACATATGATAAGTATTAAATCTGCATTCCTGAACAATTTGAGCCTTTAAGAAATAGCAAAGTGCTATTAGCTATAACAGAGGTGCCAGTTTCTGATCTACTCTATCTACATTTGTGCTGTATTAGTAATTATTATAACAATTTTAGTAATAATTATAACAATATTAGTAATAACCTACACCAATTAATAATATTTGAATGTATTCATGAAGTGGTGTATACCTGAGCCTTAAATAATGAAAGTAGACTCCATATTAATTTAAACATATCTCTCCTGTTATTCTGAACTTTCAGTCGCCTAACACACAGTATGATGGCAATTCCTGCTACCCGTTATTACCCAAATGCGAATGGGTTCCCTGTTCAGTTTGGTTTCTCTGAAGAATTATTGCTATTGCTATCTCAGGGAGTTTTACCTTGGTACCGTTTCTCTCGGTTTGATCATTAGGAACAAACTGATCGTTTTGGTTCAGACATTTTCACACGTATATATTATACATAAAAGCTGCTTTGCAACAATAACCATTGTTAAAAGCGCTATACAAATAAAATTAAACTGAATTGAGTTCATGTATCACTACGGCTTACCCATATTCCTCCCAGCCCAGTGCGTGTGTTTTCCGTCTGTATGCCTCTGATAAAAGGCAAGTGGTAGTACTTTGCAAAAACCAGCAGCAGTACACCCTGCATTCTCTGTGATGTCACCTTAGGACAAAATGGAAGAAAATGTACTATGTTTGGACAATTAGAAGGTTTTGGCCTACATTGACACGACAGCATCATGCAGTTGCTGGAGATTTTGTATTTGCATTTAAAAAAAAAAAAAAACCACTGCATTTATTAATGCTCTCAGTTGTACTTTGAAACAAATATTTATGTTACAATCAACACACCTGACCAATCAGATAGATACACTCACTGGCCACTTCATTGCCAGTACTGGGTTGGACCCCATTTGTCTTTAGATCTGCCTGTTCTTTAAGGTAAAGATTTAACAAGGTGCTGGAAACATTCATTAGAGATTTTGGTCCATATTGACATGACAGCATTACGCAGTTGCTGCAGGTTTGTCGGTAGCACATATATGATGAAGCTTCCGTTCCACCACATCCCAAAGGTGTTCTTTTGGATTGAAATCTGGTGACTGTAGACGCTGTTTGATTACAGTGAACTCATTGTCATGTTTAAGAAACCAGTTTGAGATGATTTTAGCTTTGTGACATGGTGCATTATCCTGTGGCCATAGAGGGATGGATAAAGGGATGGATACGGATGGATAGGGATGAAAGCAACAATACTCACGTAGGCTGTGACATTTAAACCATGCTCAATTGGTACTAAGGGGCCCAAAGACAGGATGGATCCTTGCTTTCATGTTGTTTACGCCACATACTGACCCAACTATCGAAATGTCACAGCCGAAATCGAGACACATCAGGCAGCGTTTTTTACATTTTCTGTTGTCCAATTTTGTTGAGCCCATGTAAATTGTAACCTCAATTTCCTGTTCTTAGCTGACAGAAAATGGCACCCAGTGTGGTCTTCTGCTGTTGTCATCTGCTTCAAGGTTCGGTGTCTTATGCGTTCCAGAGATGCTATTTAGCATGTTATGTGAGTTACTTTGCCTTTCTATCAGCTCAAACCAGTCTGGTCATTCTCCTCTGACCCCCAGCATCAACAAGGCATTTTCTATAAACCCTAGACATGATTGTGTGTTAAAATCCCTGTAGGTCAAATGTTTCAAAAATACTCAGACCAGCCCATCTGAAAACAACAACCATGCCACATTCAAAATCACCTTTATTCCCCATTATGATTTCTCAGTTTGAAATTCAGCAGATCTTCTTGCCTACAATACTAAATTCGTTGATTTGCTGTCATGTAATTGGCTGACTAGATATTTGTGAACTGTTGAACAGGTGTACCTAATGAAGTGACCAGTGAGTGTACATGTAACAGTGATCTAAACAGTAACAGAATAGAAGAAATGCAATATGTTCATAAAATTATAAATAATAGAATAAATATTAGCAAATATGCCGAACAATGCTTGCTAACACAATCCAGACTTGTGGGTCACCTTGAATACACCAAGCTGTCAGTTATTACTTTATTAAATATGACTATTGCTGTTCAGAATAAGAGTGTCAATGCAAATGTTGCATATTTCTAGGCTGTTCATAAACCTGCCAGAAACAGAACAGGTTTTAGAATAAGCACACCCTTCAAATTTACATCTTGATGGTACATTATAATTAAAGTGTCTGAAATAAAAGCATGCACACATAGACTTGCATGTGCAAAGAAATGCTTCCTGAAATGATAAAGGAAAAGGTAACGGAAAAAGGAAAAGACCTGTATTATGCCTGCTGAGCAATAAACAATAAACTAAAGGAAATAAGGAAATAAATCAGGAATAATTCAAAGTCTATTCCAATTTTACTCCATCCGGAAAGAATATGTGCATGTGTGCACACAAACAGCCTTTGATCTATAGACTGGGAATAATCTAAAATGCAATGTTATAAACATATATTCCTTTAAAATTTATCCGCAGGGATGACTTAAAGCCACTTTGTCTTGCTTTTATGTTTGGGTCAAAAAACCACCCATTTAATATATGAACTTTATGAATTTTAATTGTGTGCAAGCAGCATTAAAAGCTATAATGACACTACGTGGCCAACAGACGTATGGGTGTGGTGTTGTTGCTGACCAACACGTATCCAAAGCGACTGAGCGTGTCCATGCAGACTTCACTCCACTGGTCTGTGAAAAGGACATCCTTCAGGCGTTTATTGATCATGGAGTTCACTTCCTGTAATCTGGTATAAGAGCAGAGGTGATGCAAGAGAGTGAGTTACTGAAACTGAGACTCAGTTATAATGTAACTCACACTGAAAAGTACATGGTGTTACATTCTGAGCACAGCATGAGGATTATCTTAATGACAGGCAAAGTTGTCAGCATAGATGGCTTATCTAACATGGTATGCTTGTACCATGTGCCAAGCACATATAAAAACTGAGACACAACAGGGCGGCTTATACAAGACACATACAATGAACCATGTCATAAAGTCTGCATGACTAACAAAATAGTTCATCCTCTTTGTTTGCATTGTGTTTTGCATTATTTGTTTATTCACCTTTGCCAGGTTGATGCCCAAGATTAGCAAGTTCAAAACAGCCAGCAGAGCAGCTCTTACCCTACAATATACATGTCTGTATTTCCCCCGCCTACATTTAGCCCCAACAAGGAAGTGATGTCATCTGGGGGCACGGCTGAGCCCACGTTCCATGTAATTATGTGCACTCTGTTGGTGAGACAGAGAGAAAAAACACAAGACGTTCATAAGAATGAAAGACAATAAAGGACATCTACATAATAGATAATTGGTTGTGTGCATTTTGAGGGTATGACCTTTACACATTTTAAAATTCCATCACTAAATGCCTTTAGTTAAAGCTTTAGAGGTGATCAAGTTTCCCTTTTGATAGTCTATAATTTTCTTCCATTATTTCTCGATGCATGTTCTCAGTCCATTAACCCTTATCATTAATCAGCAGCTAGAGAAATCCTCTTGTTCTCAAACACTCATGTGGAGGGCACGAAAGAAAGGGAGACGCGCGTTGAGTGCACATGCAGACGAGACACAGAGAAATGGAAAGAGAAATCAAAGATCCATAAATATCTCCTATTATCTGCAGGGCTTCTCTGAGACGCAGCTGGGTTTAAAAGAGGTTGATTGTATAACTAATAGATGGATGCTGTGACTTAATAGATATTGAAACATAAAAATGTAACATTAAAGAAACTCTCATGTTTTGTGCATGTGTGTGCTCATTAAATATCAGTTAAACATGAAAAAACAACAGCTAGAAATAGTATACAAATATACAGTGAGACACAACAGAACATTTGTTAAACATGCAAAAAAGAAAAGAAAAGAATGTATAGTTTATATAAAAAACAGCTAAATCTAGCCATGTCAAGAGAACTATGAAGGAGAAAGGCGTATCATAATAAAAAATCAATCAGGAGATGCCTTTAGGAACACAAATCCCGACTGTTCCTTAAGATGCAAACCACTGGAAACACTCATGAACAGAAAGACCAGGTTCAACCAAAATTTTGGCTGGATTTTGCTACACCATGCAAAGCAGTTTTGGCATACAAGCGATCAAGCCGGTTGCTCATACTTCCTGTTCGGGCACTTCGAGGAACTGGTAAAAAAACAACACCAACAAATATACCAACCCCAAATGTGTTCTACACAATACAGACACTACAGTGCACAAAATACGACTATTATATACCAGGAGACAGAAGGATTTAATGGCGACCAGTTGTGTACGTAAAGACAATGGAAAGTTAGTCTCGCATCTTCTATTTAAACATGGTCAGCTTACATCACCGGGAATCTCCTCATGATTTTTAAAGAAATTTAGGGATAAACAAGGAACCAAAACAACTGATTGGGCAAGCCATCATATAGAAACTGATTATGAACTACACGTTATTGTACTTTATACACGTTATTATCTAGAACATCAAGAGAAAAATGGAGCCACTTTCAGTTATGTTTTTAAAGCAGTCTGTGCCAAGAGGAATCATAAATGAGGGTTAAGTGAGGTTTAATGTCTATTTATTTAACATATTACTTAATTTACATGTTTTTTCTAAATATTTGCAAAAATCTAACTATATTGTTGGAAACTGGCAATATTGGTAAGATTTCCAGGTGGTGGGAACAGATTGTATTTGTTTACATTATTTCCTATGGAAAAATGCGTTTCGCAATACAAAATTTCGCATCCAGAACTCGCCTCCAGAACAGAATATTCGGAAAGCCACCTTATAGGAAAATAGTAATGTGACATTGCATAAAAAGAGGTTACTTATATGACATCAGAGATAAGATCGTATGATTCATACTCATAACTAGAAAAGTCCAAAATCCACCTGCTGGCATGTTTGCAATAGAAAATCCGTGTGGACGTGTAAAGCATATCAGCATTAATATTTTGATGACATTGTAAGGTGGCTTACCTGAAAACCTCATCAGTCTGAGGCTTTGTATCAGCTGTGCCGGCTACAGAGAGCGCCCTCTGAGGGAGAACAGTGGGATCTGTGACAGGTGGTTTATAGGATGGGGCCTGAGGAAGCGAGACTGTTCTTTTGGAGATGTGGCTCCTCGTGACCTGTGGGACCTGTCCAGGCAAAGAAGATGGGCTACAGGGGAGGTCATCACGGAGCTGCTGGGCTGGACCTGATGGTTGACTGGCCTTGTTAAGAGCAAAAGAGTCAACTTTCTCCTGGTCAAATTCAGGACACTCTGGGTCCTCAGGCCTTAAAATGTCAGTGGATTCCACCCGGGAGGTTCTCTGGGGCCCCTTTGGGCGAGCCGAAGCTGTAGATGGTCTGCTTGGTGCAGAAGAACATTTCTCTGAGCCTTGAACAAGAGTGAAGGCCTCTGTAGTTGCTTTCAGTTCTTCTGAAGATGACTGGACATCAGGATTTCTCTGGCTGTGCTGCTCCATTCTTGTCTGTAACAAAGAAATGCATAAAGGAGGTACTGCTTAGGATTAGCTCAGTATCTTGAGAAAAGAAACAACATATGAAAGGATACAATTCTAAACAAGGATATATGGTGGAACCATCTGAAGTCTGCGGTTTAAAGTGAATCATCGCAACACAGTCTATCTGTATCTCTACTGTCATGCCTTTAGAGGAAGTACTGTGCATGTTTCTTTTGCCCAATATCTAATTAAGTAACACTGCACAAGCAGTATTGCACTGAACATCAGCACATCCTTGATTTGGCCATAGGCATGAGGCTGACATTAAAATCACACAAAATCATACAACAATTTTTTTAGACAAGAAACTAATATAACTTACATGTTAGTGATGTTTCAAATACAATACGGCCAAATACTTTTCACATCACTTTATGTGACTCTCTGGTGATTCAGTGTTAAGGCAGTGTTGTCTATGTGCATGTGTCAGTACAGGATGTGTTATAAATTTATCTAAACTAATTACATCCTCTGTGGTTGAAAAAGTCTTAAAGCAAGAACAACTGCAGGCCTCATCTGTGCTGTTTATTACGGTCCATTATTGCTCAGTCTAACCTCTGGTCTGATTGAAACTTCTTCATCTTCCTGTTGTGGAGTATGTTCATATGCCGAGGTTATCCCATTTTCATTAATGCAACATACAAAAAATGAAGTGGCCAGTGAGTGTATATGCACATGGAATAGTTGCATTTCATGTCACCCATCCCCTCGCAACACAAGAGCGCAGCATATGTTAAAATGTCCAAATTGAATACTGTAGATTACTTGTGCATAAACACTGACTGATCACTTTATTAGGAACACTTGTATACCTGAACATCTTCTGTATGGTCTGCTTCATTAGCTTTAGTACAGAATCTCTTATTTCAAGTCTATTTCAAGATACTTTATTCATAAACTCTACACTAATGACACAGAAAATTATGAATATGATATTTACTGTAATTTCCTTCTGAATTCAGAGTCTCTTTGATTAGGTTTCCCACTCTTTTATGACTGAAATGTTTAGCTAAATTATGCTATGTTTCCATGGAAACTAGACTGTGTGGCTTTAAAAAAAACTTTGCCATTGTAAGGATGTCTACAGACATTTATGAAAAAACAAATGAAGTGACAGAACAAAAGCAATAAATATTTAAGCATTTTAAATTAAATTTATGCAATGCAGTTACAAAGGGAAAAAAATTAATAATTTTCGATAAAAATAGTTTTTCATCATTTAATTATAATTGCTTAGGACTGTTTAACAGTGAGAGGCATGAACAAAACTGCCTTTTTCACATAATATATGCTTTATAAATTGTGCTAATTATCACATTTAGCATTCATTGTCTTTGTAAAAATAAACTGGCACTGGTTAGGTTTAAGCTGAGTGGCCAAACTATTAAGTTAAAGATAAATGAGAAAAAGGATTAGCCGCTCAGAGGGGGACACACACACGCACACACACACATGCAAGCATGATGTGTCTGAAGTTCTCTGTTTATTACCAGCAAAAAGAGCATATTTAAGCTTTTGGCCCGGTGTCCTGTGTTCATCAGAAAAAAAAAAGGTCATAAAAAGACCCGGACACAGACAGACAGGGGCGAAACTGGAATATTTGCATTTTCCAGTTAAAAAAGGGTTCCAGGAGACACAAGCTATTTGTACAGTCTGTATATTCGTCTGGACACGGGCTACAGGACGTGTTACCATATAAAGAATCAGGAAGCACAATGAGGGTGTTGTTTTATAGGCACAGAGTCATGCAAAAATGCATATCTTATTACAAAACCTTACAGGATTAATAAAATATTTTTGTGCTTTGGCCACATTTTTGTTTTTATTCTGTATATCCAAACCATATGATCTTAATACATTCTAAAAGAAACAAAATCCTCCTGTTAGTTATTTAAAAGATAATTTAATCATTAGAGACTCCAGCGATTTACAAAAACAAAAAACAAACTACCACTGTGTTCTTGTGGTAGAC
Organism: Leiocassis micropogon; assembly: GCA_028565275.1. Taxonomy (NCBI): domain Eukaryota; kingdom Metazoa; phylum Chordata; class Actinopteri; order Siluriformes; family Bagridae; genus Leiocassis; species Leiocassis micropogon. The sequence goes on along the minus strand of JAOVVA010000029.1, from coordinate 14,693,698 downwards.
AAACTACAGCAACAAATATGTGAACCAGTATATACCTGTGCTAATGCTGCAAACATACAGCTAGTGCACACACACACACACACACACACACACACACACACAGATTTGGATACTGTAAAGTCTGGATCTACAGTATAGCGGGTTGTATTTTGTACAAAGCAGATATTTGAGTATATTCCATCACAACATGCCACCCTAATGGATGAATTTAAATATACATTAAAACACAGAACTGTGAAATGTTTTTAAAGCATCAATTTCTTGTTTCATGACTTGGGATATCCTTAATCTCTGGTGAAGGGGCAATGTTAAGCACACTATAAGACTCGAGGGAGGCTGACATCTGCACTTAAAATGACGGACATGTGCATCCAGGAAGTAATTCAGTCTGTAATTTTCTCAGAGAAGGACAGGAGAAATAACACCCTGATCAAAATAAAATAACAGAGGAGTAGCTCTAAAACAGGAAGTGACCTCAGGACCGGATGTAAGATGAATCCTCTCCACATATGGCATGCTTCAGCCACGCCCAAATTGACCCCAGAAACAGCCAGCCGAGTTTCATCCAGTGCATTTTAACATTGTAATGCATAATGTAATGCACAGCTTTTCTTACCTTATATACTGCTTATGACGTTTCAATGATCAAACATTAATAAATAAGATTAATAAATAATAAAATAAAATCTATTCTTCTGCTTTACAATAACAGTTAGCTGAACACAAGTTTTTTTTTTTTACTATTGTCATTTCACATTATCAATCCAGTTTGAGGGGACAAAGTTATAAAGACAAAAGACATAAGAGAAAGTTATAATATTTATATTGTAATATATAATGATTGTTATCATTTTTATGTATTTTAGTGTTGTACAATTAAATACTACAGAGATTTTTTTTGTTGATGGTTGACCAAAGCGACTATACAGAACTGTGATCTCATAGAACATTACATGAAAAATTCATGAAACTGAATAGCTAATGGAGAGCTTATAGAGATTGGCATTCTACCCACAAATAAAGGTTCGAATATAATGACCCAATTCAAATTTTCTCAATCCCCAGTGAGACAAATCCCAGCAGTCACTATTATAAAATGATTCGCTCCAGGAAAAAAACAAAAACAAAACAGGACAAAAACCCATCGATCTCTTTATTCAACCACTGCACATCTCCACCAGGCCAGGATCTACTGTCCCCACAGATAATGATGGAGGTCTATGACCCTCAACAATATTCAACATCAGGCCCACATAGGGCTAAATTAAGCTTGCACTTATTTATGGAAGTGACACGTGCTTGATGCAACAATGAATAGATGAATACTAACACGCTACAAACGGAATAGACAACAATGTGCAAAACCAGCACTGAGAAACAATTCTCTGTGCAGTTTATAACTTTATGAGTAAGATAAGATATCATACCTCCAGGTGTTCCCTCCCCCCACATCATACACTCACCAGCACATAAACATTCGTAAATGTGGGCTTATTTATACTCAGCATCAGCAAAGTCTTCCCCCAACAGTTCCACCCTTCTATGATTACTGTTTGTTTGTAAACTAGGCCATGTTTTAACTGAGGTTCTGCTCGCCTTGAGTAATACTTGCTGTTTTCAGGCCAAACCCATGACTGGCCTTGTCTTTATGCCTGACTGTGCTAATAAACACGTTGTAACCTTCACGCCGTCATTCCACACTGAAGATCTCAAGCCAATCATTACTGTAACAAATCTATCTGTGTTGGCTTTCAAGCAATCATATCACACAGGCCAGACCTCGACACGACTATGTACTGACACATGCACACATGCAACACTGCCCCAACACTGCGACACGAGAGAGCCACTTCACTCAGCACGAGATCGCCGATCCCCACACCCACAGCAGTCAAAAACCCAAACCTGCTTCTGACCAGTATGATAATCTAGTCTAAAAACCTCATGGTTTCAAAGGATTAATTTATTATTTAAAAACACACAAGTGTCATTCCCAACACAAATCCTTTGTATTTAGTGACAACCAGGAAACAAAACACTGCAAGTGTTCAAGTGCACAAATATCTCTGAGCATGAAATGATTAGGATAATGTCTACAACACAGACATGGAAGCTATTTTGCCTCATGTTAAATTAAATAAAATAATATATTATCTTATAATCTACACTAATATCTAATCATATATTATATTATCTTATATAATAAGAAGAAGAAGAGAAGAAGAAGAATAGGCAAGCTTTAAAGCTTCCATCAGATAAGGGATTTATTTCCAGCTTATGGTTCTGGTGAGACACACCATTTCACACACCCTGTTCTTTAACCATAATGAGTAATTATATTTATTTAAACTAAAAATGGTATGCAGATTAATATTCATTGACGTTTAGAGCCGACCCATTTTCTAAGCCTTGGATCAGAGTCTAAGCTTCACTTCAGCTAGTTTATAGTCAGATGTGAAATGTTGATATGTTAGCAGAACACTAAAGAGGTTTATCTATCACCACACCCAACCCTCCCAAAACATTTCCTTATAGGTGTCCAAGTTTACTGATACGAGCAAACTGAGAGCCTGCACTATGAATTACTAAAATACTCTAGAAATCCTTTTGTAAAACACATAAAAAGTGGACTGTGTAACTTTACTATGACATTGTAATGACACTGTACTGACGCTGTGCTGACAGTGTACTGACACTGTGCTGACGCTGTGCTGACACTGTGCTGACAGTGTACTGACACTGTGCTGACACTGTGCTGACACTGTGCTGACAGTGTACTGACGCTGTGCTGACACTGTACTGACAGTGTACTGACAGTGTGCTGACGCTGTGCTGACGCTGTACTGACGCTGTGCTGACGCTGTGCTGACACTGTGCTGACAGTGTACTGACGCTGTACTGACGCTGTGCTGACACTGTACTGACAGTGTACTGACAGTGTACTGAAAGTGTGCTGACGCTGTGCTGACGCTGTACTGACGCTGTGCTGACGCTGTGCTGACAGTGTACT
>JAOVVA010000029.1:14658153-14674970 GCA_028565275.1 Leiocassis micropogon | reverse complement strand
AATTTTTTGTTAGTATATTTGCAGTGTACTATCGAGGATTTCAATATATTTGTAATACACTAAAGTCTATTTTTTTTTTCACTGGGGTGGGGTTAGAGTGTAGGGTCAGCCAGGATATATCGTCCCTTGGAGCAGAAAGGGTTAAGTGCCTTGCTCAAGGGCTCAACAGTGCTTAGACCGGGCCTTAAACCCCCGACATTTTAATCAGCACCCCAGAGCCTTAACTGTCTGAGCCAGCATTTCCCCTTACTACTTGCACGTATTATTCTCCATGCTAGGATATTTAGATGGAATTTAGCTAATCTGGCAACACCAGTGAAATCTGCCACACCAACATGAAACTCCACTTTGAAAAGCAAAACAGTCTGTCGCTTTATTTAGATCATGTGCTGAAACTGACTTTGCTTAAGTGACCTGGTTTACACTGAAAAAGTCTTTGTGTGTGTTGGAAAAGACTAATGTGACACCTAACAACGATATGGGTGCGGTGTGTCAGAGTGTTGCCGTCTGCTCATTACTCTCATTGGTGACAAACATTATTCTCATTGGTGTTACATACACTGTAACTTTAGGAGTATCCATCCAGCCATCCAACTATCATTATATCAATCCATCAATCATTACGTTCATTCATTCATAGATTTAGGGATGTAAAAGCTGATTATGTCCATCCATCCCATCCATCTGTCCATCATGTTCATCTAGCCATCATTTTGTCCATTCATTCATTATGTCCCTCTATCCTTCATTATATTGATCAAACGATCATTATGCTTATTCATGTCCATCAATCCATTATTTTGTCCTTTTCTGCATCATGTCTGTCTACTATTATATCCATCCATGAAACCAATCATCATTATATCCATCCATTTAACATTATTTTTATTATCATTATGCCCATTTATCATTATATTTATTTATCCATCCATTCAACCAGCCATCATTATGTTCATTCACCCATTAATCCATCATTATGTCAGTCAATCAATCATTATATTCATCTATGTTTATTGGGAGTGGGACACTAGTCGGGTTCTGGCTGATGCTCTGTTTCTGTTCTTGTTATAAATAATAATTTAGGTTGGGTTAGAGATAATAATAAATAAAATTGATCAAATTACAGTATATCTGGACCCAAGACAGCTGCAGGATGAACTTCAGAATAAAGTTGCTTCTGTTCTATGCACAAATCATGAAATTGTAAAATAAATATTTTGGTACTTACTTAATGGCCATAATTAATGTTGTATTTTTTTCCAGAGCTGTGGAGGATGACAGCTGAATAGGCTGAGGGAGGTAAGCTCACAATATGTTAACATTATTACTTAATTCTTATTTCTTCTAATTTAAAAAAGATTTACACATAGTCATCTGTTTTTGTACCATGTTCAGAGTGACCCATTTGCCAATTCAGTGTAGAAATATTGTGTATTCCTTCAAAAATATATTGAGTAACTATAACTGTAATTGTATTTACTTTTGTGTGTTTTTCCGTCTTTGTCCTCAGGTCAAGGCCTTTGTGACCCAAGACATCCCTCTGTAGTATCCTTCATCCAGTTCCCAATGCCAATTACTTTACTAAACTTGGATCTCAATTCATGATTATCTTAATTATTTGTAATTTTTGGTAAGAATCATTTTGGTAATAATTTTTTTTTTTACAGAGATGATTTATACTACAGCAAACATCTGTCCTTTTTCACTTCACTACATTTCTACGTGGCGTTGTATTACATAACCACCGTATTTAAATCAGGAATATCGCCATGGGGTGACGGTTGTGTGTAATTGTTTCGCCTTACCTTTGTAAACCGCTTAAACGCTCAGCAGTGTAGAAGGTGTTTGAAATCATTAAAAAAAGGAGCTGGTTGGGGACAGTGCTTTTATTTAAGTAGAAATGTAAAAAGACCAGTTACAAAACCCTTTCATAACCCCAATAACACTGATTTTTTTTTTACCCTTATGCTATGTATCAAAAAACTATATTGTGTAGCATTTATGAAATAAATGAACTGCTACAGAGAAAACAAAATTTTATTTCTGCATGCAACAAAAACATTGTGAACTCCCCCAAAAAAAGACCCTGGGTTGAAGGAACGTAACGTTCAAATAAAATACTCAATGTCTGTTTTAGTCCTCGTATATTAAGCCGAACTTAAATTATCCACATGCAGCAAACCAGAAATGCCGCCTGCTTCTGTGTGCCGTCATCCTTTTGTTGCGTGTACTGGAGTGTGCACTCAGCTGTCAACCTGAATAAAAAAGGACTATTTATATAGATTGTGTGCCACCGGGTGTCACACATCGGCGGTTGTGACTTCAGGATGCACTATGGGAAAGAAGGCATGCAGGGGAAGATCTGCTGAATAACGCTGGCTCCTGGCATTCATGTGGATGACACATAGTGTCTACCAAATAGACCAAGTAGTCCCTAATGGCACTGTCCTCTTTTAGCAGGATGGTTTGCCCTGCTACTCTGCAAAATCATTTTGTAATTGTTTGAGGTATTGACTTGGCTTCAGTTCTCCAGATCTCAGTCTGATTGAGCATGTGTAAGATGTGCTGAACTAACAGGTCTGATCTATGAATGCCGCATCTTTCAACTAACAGGACTTGAAGATCTGCTGCTAACACATTGGTGCCATAAACCACACCACACCATTAGATGTTTTGTGGAGTCCATGCCTTTATGGCTCAGAATTGTCTTGGTGGCACAGGAGAGACCTAGACAATATTAGTCAGGTGATATTACTGATATAGCTGATTAGTGTATTATCATTTCTAGTAGAACTCCACTTTTATATTAAATTTGTCACCAGTTAATAGCCTCTGTAACCAGAGTTGGTTTACTGTTTAAAATTCCAGCTTTGTCTTCCTTTTTATTTGATCTTTTTATTTAGTTATTTTTACTAAGGTCAGAAGTGATGCTGATTGGTCCTGACAACTGTCACCATGTTTATAGACTATAGAAAAATGATGTTGTTCAGGGTGTAGGTTCCTTGATTTAACACTTTTCTCAGTCATAACTTGGTGATGAAGCACATCCCTGGTGCAGACCCCGAGCTCGTCCTCCTGAACCACTACTACGAGGAGCTGGATGTAAGTACGGTATAAGATCACACACCACGCTGTTGTTCTCTATGCTGTTTGACTCATTCATTTGCTATAGCAGCAGGTCAGACAGTGGTTCAAATGAAAACAACATGTGTATATAAATGTTTAAATGCCTCATTGTTTTATGGTTACAGCTAAATCACAGTGTGCCATTTAATTGATTATGCAATTTCATCACCCTTAGGTTGATCAGGTCAGTTAACTGCATCAATGGATAAATTTTTGGAAATCAAGTATATATTTGAGAGTTTATCTAGATAATTAAAAATTTGTGAACTGATACTAAATATCAGTTCACAAATTTTTAATTATCTAGATAAACTCTCAAATGTTAAATACTTTAAAATGTAATAATTCCATGAAAATATACTACAGTTAAAAAAAAAAAAGAAAATTAATAATTTGAATCTTCCTTAAAATCCTCTGCTTATGAGTTTATGGCTGGTTTGTTCAATACCGCCACCTAGTGGACTTGGCACAGACGGCAGGAAAAAAAGATAACCACACTGTATCAGGCATGGCGTTAAAACAAACAACAGCCCAAATTATACAGCATTTCAGTGTTATTTTAGTAGATTTTAATACTTTAAACATGTAAAAATGATACTTTTTTGAGACAAATCAGACAATAGACATTAGACATTACAGACATTTCCTGGTCATTTCCAGTTATTTCCATCTAAATTCATCTGTATATTTTTCCTCTTTGTATAGATAAGTTTTTATATTTTTTATATATTTTTTGAAGTTTTTAAAAATATTTTGTTATATTTATTTCTTGTTAACTGTTTTTTTTTCTTACATTTTTGAGGTCACAGGCGTTCGTTTAAGCATTTCACTGCATATCGTACTGTGTATGACTCTGTATGTGACAAATAAAATTAGAATTTGCTACTGAATTATATACAAAAAATCTCAATGGCCAAAAATCGAGTGAAAACAAATCGAAGTCTCCCTGTTATTCCCAGCTCTAATTCACAGGGACTAAATGCTGCACATAAACAAAAAATAAGGCCAATAAACAGATAACCAAAGAAATACATATAGACCCTTGATATAATCAATCTCGGGACAAGACTTGTCATTTGGACTAACTGGTATTATTATTGTATTTGAATAAGTTACTGTAACATTATCACCCACAGAGCACACCGAGAACAAAATGTAACCCAGTGTGAACTTTCACGCAGCAGTTACTCAGCCTTCGGTTTCTTCAGCCTTTTCAGATTTTTCCTGTTTTGAAAAGGAAATTACACCAGATCGGATGTTTTCCACAGAAACCTGGAGTCTGTATCCAGGCTGGCTGAAATAACTAACCTGACTGGATCATTCAGTAACAGCCTTTTTAAAAAAGTTAACAGATATACCATCAAGGGAAATTGGAGAGGAAAAGAGGACATGATCATTGTTGAATATCTGAATGGAGAAAGAAATTCTTTTAGCCACGTTCAGCACACAATGTGGTGGCCTGTTCATGTGTGAAAATGATTCCTCATCCTCCTCTCACAACCACTCTCACAGTTTAAGTGCTGAAATTTGCCTGGGCCATTCAGGAAAAGTAGGTCATCGGCTTACTTCATTTTTATTACATAACATCTAGACCTGAGCAACTGAAGCAACCCCAGATCATAACACTCCAACTCCAATCTTTATGCTCCCTAACAATAATTTGACCCTTCTGAAATGGTGACTTTACAGTATTTTGTCGTATCTGTGGAGAGTAGACAGGTGTTGCCTGCGTTTGTGAAATGAGCAAAAGCCTGATAGCTTTGCAAAGCAACATGCATTAGAGGTTATAAGGTTAAATGAGCGTGGTGTGATGAAGTGTAATTTTTGCTGATGTTGGAACTGTTTCTGCAGAGGTGTTTCTTGTGTTATTTAATATAAAAAAAGAAGAGTATAAGATATAGGGAACGTGCATTACAAGTTGTTTACAACATTGTACCTTTGTTTGTAGCCTTTTCTAAAAAAAAAATAAATAAATTATATACTGTGTATATATATATATATAAAATATATATAAAATGTTTATTTAAACCAAGTTGTGCATTGTAGTATATTGTAAATTTTCTTCAAATTTTGAGATCTGAGAGTAGAGATTAGTCAAATCGTGACCAGAGTGCTATAATTACCTTTATACCAGATCATCTCAGCTCAGGAGAAAATATATTTATCACATTCTGCCAGGAATTTCCGAATACTACCACGGATATTTTCAGGATAATCTATAGATTTTGATGATTTACAGGTGCTATTCTTGTCCTTGATCCTGAATTCACCCTCTTGCTCCTCCTTTGCAGCGCATCCCGCTGTCACACATGACCCGTAGTGAAATTAACAGTCTTCTGGCAGAGCTGGGCTTCTATAAAAAAGCACAAGCTGAAGACGAAGTGCCGGAGGAGTTTCGCTTCTCACCAGCTAAAGACAGCCCCTTTAAAGAGCACCACACTGGAAAAGCACCTACAAAGAGTGATCCCCCAGAGGAGCCGCAGCCTGAGAAAGAGTCCGCGCATAAAGATTTATAGTCTTTGTACAGTATGTAAAAGATTAATTGGGATCATTAATTAAATTTGATTATACTTTCCCCCAGTCTTGGGTGCGCACACCTGTCTGTGCTCTGCTGGTGTACGGCGGATACTAACGAGCTGTTATGGACACCTTTTTCTGCCCAAATGAGAACTGAATGATGCCCCAAACTGTAAAATCATCCGATTGGTTTAGGGCTGATTACCTGCGTTCTTATTGGTGGAACCTGGTCTTCATAAAGTGCTGGATAATAACATCACAGAAATAAAATGAATAAATATTTTTTTGACCAGAACACTTGTATTGTGTTATTTCAATAGTCAATAAGTAAACGAGTGGTTTCTTGAAAGGTTTTAATATCATGTTAATTTGCAGTGAACAGAAATGCTGAGTGAACAATATTCCTCTGTGCAAATATGTAAAACCACATCAAGAACAAAATGATCATATACTATGAACTATTTTTCTACACATATACAGCGTGTTCGAGTTAATTACTTGTGTAATATCTACACACGAGTCTGCCGCTATTCTCCTTCAAAAGCTCATCAGTAATAACACTGTTTAGTAAGAAGATGCTGCTTCTGATCTCCACTGTGTGTCTGAGAGGGAAAACAAGGCACAAGAGAGGGGGGGTAAAAAAAAATATATGTTTTTTAAAAACTTGGATAAAATTGACACCACAAGATTCTCTCCTGCATGTTAGCGCACAATCTACAGCATGGTGTTCGTGTCGGGAAAATTACTACAAAAACAAGAGAAATAAAACATTACAGTATTTCGAAAACAGTTGGTATAATGTTAATGCCGTTTAATACTAGCTAACAGAACGGCATCTTATTGGCACATTAAATGAATCAGCTATATATAAAATGAATACAGCATTAACGCTGCCCTGTAAATCTGTGTGATACGTTTAAATTAAATTATCTGCAGCCAATAGTTACAAACTTGCTCAAATATATATAAATATATATAAAACAGCTTTGCACTCTCCTGGTAAGCATAATTCATAAATAAAAAAGTGTTGGACCCAGGATGTGCATGGCTGAAACATTCTTCCTCAGTAACCAGAATGACGTGATCGATGAGCCGTTTGTCTTTTTTTTTTTTTTTTGCAAATTATCTCCTTTAAAAGCATACTTTATGAAACATAGTAAAGAGAATACAATAAACTAAAATTGATAAAATAAAGCATGAATTACAGGAACACGTTGTGGCAGTGTGTTGCGGTGTGTAATGTGTTGCTTTGCGTGTGCCCCGTGCTAAACGGTTTCTCTCCTACTATGGAGTGGAAGCCAGTCCTCGGATTAATCAACATTTTACTGGAGAGTCTGCTTTAAATCAGCAGGACGAGAACATGGGTTTTAAACTATTAGACGAGCCATGGTTTGTAAAAGAAGAAAAAAGAAAAAAAAAAGAAATCCTGTCTTCAACTTCAGTCACTTGTGGCTTAGGACTTATTTGGGTTAAATAAAAAAAAAGAAACAGCTACAGTACCACGGAATATCGTTACAAGCTTTTAAAAAATGATAGAAACGCGCAGAGAAATAAACAATAGTAAAAGTGTCTTTTCTGGGATTCCAAATATAGTAATGCATTTTTTTTCATTGCAATTTTTTTTTAAACAAAATTTGCTTTAAACTATCTTTTTTAATGATCTACAGCATTCCTGCGCAATGTTTGGTTGGTTGTAGGTGGGACACGATGAAAAAAAAAAAGGTGAATAAAAGCAGTTTCTTAAAAAAAAAACGTAAAAACTCTGGTGTTCTTGGTTGCCAGGGTATACATCGAGCGCTCAGAGGTCCGAGTGTGCTCGACATGCCATCTCGTATCTGCGCAGGTGATTGACCAGCGACTGCACGTAGGTGAAGACGCACTTGGGGTCAGGCTTCTTGCCCATTATCATCATGTCCTCCACTTCCAACAGGGGCATACAATTAGCAAAGGCCCTGATGGACAGAGATTAGAGAAAGAAACACATATACACATACAAGTATTAGTGCCTGTTTATTACAACAGTCTTAAATAAATGGGCAGTTGTAAAAATATTTACAGGTACATCATAACTGGGCTGGCTTCAGTGTAACCACGCAACAGGAAATTAACTACATACACAGCACCTCATCTCCATACACAACCTAATCACATGGTTGACTTGGTAACACTGACGGGAAGCAGGCACAGATTCGTTTCATCCTTTAATGACCTCAAAAAAGTGAATTTCAGTAGGCATGGAAAAAAACGAGCCAAGCCTTAGATTTTCTCAAGCTAACAAATGAACATGTTTTTTTAAATAGTGTTTGGTTTCTAAAACAGTAGCTAAAGCAGATAAAGGCGTGCAGGGATCTTTGATTCAGGAGCGCGCTCTCTGTGTCACGCAGCCCAATCCAAGACCATGTTTGGGCTTGGGTCTTGGAGCGGCGCTCGCTTTCACAAACACAGAGTGATGGTGAACGTGGCCAGACCCTTGATATGACGTTATGTTGTTCGGCAAAACTGACAAACAAAGCTTTGATAAAGATCACTGCGGTGGCCTGGACAAGCTGAACGCGTACACAATGCAGCCCTGATTAACAGCGCAGTGCCTTTTTAAGTTTCCTATTTCTGGTTTCACTGGAGCCCTGTTTCATCAACGCTTCCAAATATAACAGGATCAGGAATGCAGTTTGGACGCTCATGTGTCACGTTTTTAGTTAGGGAGCATTTTTCAAACCCTTAGGATCAGATTAAAACTAGGGGCTTAAGCCGTGTTCAGATCACTAACGAGTGAGAAAATAATGGCACACCTGATGCAGAGAAAAGGTGAGCATAATGGTCACCTTTGAATCCTATAAATTTACTGAGAAAAGTTAATGAATAAATGATAAATCTATACATAAAATAAAACGGTAAAGTTCGCGTGTCTGTACATTGAATATATTTGCGAAAAAGGTATTTGGGTGGGGGACGCAAGATGAGTAATAGACAGACAAAAATTCCACAATTCCATCTTGATGTGTTCTGTCTGTGCACGCATCACATAAAAACTACTGAATGAATTATAATGTAGATTTTCATTTTTGCACAGGTGTGTTTGGCCGAGCTTAAAGTAACATAGGCTTTATTTCATTGGAATCGGCCCACGGGAAGAGAAGATATGCTAGTTTAAAGTCTAAATGGAATACCCCCCCCCTTATATCATCATAAAAATAAATAAATAAACACTTTAAATAAGTGTGCAATTAAAGTGCATGGGAACAAAGTCACTGGACCATCTACTCACTAAATAAATAAAATCTCATCTGCCTCACCACTGGTCAGGTCTTTTCTGAAAAGCAGTGTTGCACCTCTCACCATTTTATTTTATTTTTTTCGGGGGATCGGTTTGGACCTTAGAGGGAGTTTTTGGTTTTGACCAAGCCTTTCTGCACCAGCCCTCTGTAGAACTCCTGCAGGTACGTATACACACACTTCCAGTCGGGCTCCCTCAGCCGCACCATGTCGTCCACGTCCAAAAGCTGGGGACAGTCCGCAAGCTTCCTACTCGCACATGAAGTATGTAGGGAGAGAAAGAACGACAGAATGACAGACAAGAGAGAGAGAAGGAGGTAGATGGGAGCCGTGAGCAGCCAACATTCAGGGTGACAGGAGACAGTCAGAAAAAACACACACAAAAACAGAACAAACATTACATCTGTGTTGACTTACATTTTGATGTGCTTTCATGCTTTATGATCATATTCTCACACACATACAAACACAACACCAAGAAAAGTCAAATGGAGCATCAGGGTACATCCATTTCACTTTGTTGGTTATTTGAGCTGTGGATCTTTCAGGACTAACGTGACTTTTACACTCGTGTTGTACCTCATAGTGCAAAAACATAAACGAGAATCACAAAGTGTTCAGGAAGCAAAATGCAAAGTGAGAAGAAAACGATCTAACTCTCAACTCAAAAGCCCATGTTTACATCTACAGGCGATGGAGTCTGATTCTTAAACAGTGCACATGCAAGTGTTATGACTGAATATTAAAGGCTAGTTAAGTGCAGTGACAGAAAAGTGAGCAGAAGGAACAAGAGACTCTATTAAAGGAGCAGAAAGCTTGAGGAGGATCTGATGACCCATTCAGTCAACCAAGGGATTCACTAAACAACGGCAAGTAATGCTTATCTTGTGTTATTCATTAGAGTCCAGCTGGATGGGTCTGGTTTAGTAAAGAGTCGAGCTGGAGAACTTGTTACCGCTCTGCGTAGGACAGGGGACAGTGAGACACGGAAACAAATCAGCAGAAATGAATTATTGGCCATTTATTCCAGCGAACACCAAACGCCAAGTCCCTGCGGCATGAGCAAACGTGTGTGAGGAGTTATGATGGAGCAGAGGGAAGTACTCATTCAGTCTTTATATAAACATATGAGTAGATCACTGCAAGGGCTGGATAGTTTCAGGAGCATTAGAATATTATAGGTTAGTGCCATCAGGAAATGTTTCCCTCTCCAGAGTATCACTGGAACAAACTCTGAACAGGGAGAAGCAGACGACTAGTAAGTGGCAGGAAATATGGCTGCAATTTTACCAATGATCACTTTCGTATTAGACGTCCAGGAAAACCCTCTGCATGTCGCGGTGACGAAATTCTTTACAGGTATTCTCTATACGCAAACAACCTGACAATGTCGTCGGGCATATATAGCGAATTATATTGAATCTGCTGTGTACTGTAGCATAAACACAAAATCCGAGGAACGTGTGCGAGTATAACGCTGAGTGGCGCAGTGCTCGCAGTATCATCCGGAGATCGTGAGTTCGATTCCAGGGTGACGCTGTAAGGTCTAGAGAGAGCTGATTGGCCGAGCTCTCTCAGAGGGCGGGGATGAGAGGTACTTAGTGCTCCCACATTAATCACGGCTCTACAGCCAATCAGGGGCGTCTGTGAGCTCGCGCAAGCAGAAGGAGCGGCTAGCGCTGTCCTCCGAGTGCGTTACCCCAACGGTGCGTGAGCGAGCAGTTCGAAAAGATGCGGTTGGCTGGCATTACGTGGTTCGGAGGAAACACGTGATAGTCTTCGGCCCTCCCGACTGAGTGGCAGTAGTAGCCTTAATGTGGAGCCCCCTAGTGAAAGGGAGGAATTGGACACGCGAAAATTAGGCAGAAAATTGGGGAAAAATCAAAAAAAAAAAAAAAAAAAAGATGTAGATGATTTATCTCACACTGACCTGTTGTACACATGTGTAATGTACTCCGGGTGTAGTATCAGTAAATGGTGGTGAGACTGATTTCCAGGAAACACGGCGAGTGCAAGAAGCATTGTACTGTGTGGTTAAACTGAATCAATCAAACTGGTTTAGTCAAGCAGATGATCGCTTATGGAATGGTTACAGATTATAATCACTATCTGGAACTTGATCAGAACTATATACATGATACTCGAAATGTCACCATGTCAAGGGTTTTCCCAGACCTCCACACTCACACTCACTTAAATCTTTACTGCAGCTTATTCAGTGACCAATATTTACTTTTCTTTTATTTCCCAGCATTATGCAGTAGTGGTGAGAATGCGTATCAGTCTGGTATGTGTTTGGTTTTCTCTGCAGTGAACACTGCAAACACACCATGTATATACTCACTCTGCGGTTTTAAAGGCCACCTCAAAGTTCTGTCTGCGATTGCTAGGACAGAGGGTGGAGTAGTCGAAGGCATCTGGGAAGAAGTTATGCACCAGAGCGCAGAAGGCCATCCCGTCACTCCAGCTGGAGGAGAAGTTCTGAATGTCCACGTTCTGACATGGCAAAAAAGGAAGGTAAAATAAAAGCAAGAGTAAGTGAGAAGAGTGGAAAACATTTCAGTTCCTGTTATCACTAGCATTATAGGAGCTACATTCGTCACCAGACTATCAGTTCTGTCTTTTAAAGGTTATAAAATGCAGCTTGAAATGTTAACAGCTCCACCATAGCAACAATTCTCAGCTAATATGTTTGTTATCGTTTATAGATTATGTGGAACAGCCCTCCTCCTTCTAAAGTAGCTGTTTCTATGGATACTAGAACATATTTACATTTACAGAATAAATTTAGTGGATTCCTTCTGACTAAATGCATCATGGATTTAACAGTGCTGTCGTATGAAGCAGCTTTACCAACAGCAGAAAGAGGTTTAGTGACAAGTGTACTTGAGATCCTCACATCATAGTCGCGGGTTTTCGCTCTGCACCAGTCCAGCAGCATCTGTTTAATGGAGTTAGCATTGGGAACACCGAAGCTGGTGGAGCGCTGGACCTTCACCTGGGCCACTGGCGAGCTGCTGCAGAAAAATATATAGGAAAATATTATGAAATGTCGATCCATACAAATGTCATGAAATAACATTTACACCTCTGTATTTCGTTATACATTCTTGACATACAGTACTGTGCAAAAGGCTTGAGCCCCCGCTTCATTTCTTCATATTAAGTTAATTAAATGTAGTAGATTAAATGAAAGAAATTATTTACTGTGACAGGCTGCAAAGTTGCTAAAGATAAAATTTTAAAATGGGTTGTGTATGCAACAACCTCAGCAGCAACCTCATTTCCCCTCTCGTCTATTCAACATGTTTCTCACTGGTTCATGCCTTGGGTTAAATGGTTTTATGCTTGAATGATTAATAGGACACTGTGTGGCTTAACAAACAAAAACATTCCTCTGAAACTGTGCAAGTACCGGAGCTGGACAGAACATGAAAGGCAAAAGAGTCCTTCAGAACGCCTGGAGAACTAGTCCTCAAGACTACATTAAAAATACAAGAAAGTCTGGCTCTTTGGAAGCAATAATATATATGGTTCAGCTCACCCGACTCCATCCTTATCGAGTTTCTCCATCATGGCCTTCCGGGCCTGTGAGGCAGAGCTTTTAGGCATCGTCTGCGCCCTCATGATCTCCTTTTTACGCTCGGCTTGTCTGCGCTCCAGCGCTGCTAAACTGCCTCCGCTGCGCGAGGTGTCGTCTTCACGATCAAACACACTAGGAGAAAAATATCACTCGCTATTAGTCAATCGGACTGAAAGACAGATATAAGCGTTTAAAAGGATTTGCATGAGGTCTTGGCTGACCTTCCGATCTTCTTGTTTGTACTGGAGGAAGACGAGGAGTAGCTGTAGGACTTTGTCTGCATGGTCCCCCCTGAAACAAAGCAGATTGTCAGACTGCTGCTGAAAAATGTTTAATTCAGAGTAGAAGAAGAAACAATCAACTCACTGTCAGACTTCTGTGTGTAAGTTGTTTCCATGATGCGGGTCATCCTGCTGCCATCATCTACACACAATAGAGTATTCAGGAGTATTATTACAGACCAAACTAAGCATCTTTTTCTTATACATTAAATATGATTAATTTTTTTTCTTTTTCAAAATGGATTTAAACATGCCACCGTGTCAGTAATTACATGCTTCGAACCCGTTCATGTCGAGTGTCCACCGCACACGTTATGTGCGAGGTGTTGCCATGGAAGCGATTTGCAAAGTAACAAAACTGTGATTTGCAGGAGCTACAACTCAAAGCTGCTGACCAGTAAGAAAATTAATCAACACTTTCTGAACAAACAGAACCTAAAATGTTGGTATTAGTAGACATAAATCATTCTGATGTATCCAACACCTCTGCAAAAATTGCACACAAACAGCAGAAAACTGTTGAGCTCAGAAGGAATTCATGCCCAAGTGTGATGAGGACACCCTTCTCATTCTCAGCCCAGAATGAATCCTAATCGTACGGGCTCCAGGAGTACTCGTGTATAAAAGCATCCTAAAACGCATTGTAATACTGTAAAGAAAGTAATTATGCTGATGAAATCCTGCACCTGATTGCGCGAAGCGGTTGGTCTTCGTAATCTCGCTCATGGTGGAGCCGTCGGCCGACTTCTCGACCTTTTTCACCACCACCTCTCCTGCGCCCGGCCGATTCTTCTGCGCTCGGTCATCTCTCTGCTGCCTCAGTTCCTGCAGACGCAGATCTCTCTCCTTTTCC
Source organism: Leiocassis micropogon (assembly GCA_028565275.1). NCBI lineage: Eukaryota > Metazoa > Chordata > Actinopteri > Siluriformes > Bagridae > Leiocassis > Leiocassis micropogon. The sequence goes on along the minus strand of JAOVVA010000029.1, from coordinate 14,661,337 downwards.
CTTTGGTCTGAGAGGAAGAACCAGACCGGAGTGAAGAGAGAGGGGAAAAAAAAAAGAGAGGAAGAGTGAAGAATGTGTGATTTATGGGTCAAAGACATAGACTTTATGTAGAATCACTTAATTGAATGACATCAGCTCCAAAACATCCACACAGTGTCAAAGTGCATGAACATGTCTGTTAGCGACAACAGTTCCTACAGTGAGGTTTCCTGGCTGAGCAGTAGGGACAGGAATCACCAGGAGCCACTTGATACAATATTATCACTATACCAAGATGCCGATTTGTATCTGTTAGTATGTCTGTTTATGATTTCATAAATATTCCAAGTCTATATAATTCTTTTAATATTTCTTTATTACAATTCTAAACAAACTTAAACAAAATAATTTACTCCTAACACACAGGATGCTGTACTGCGTGGCAAAGTGTAAACAGTTTAGCGCGTACCCCCTGTAGGATTCCAGAGGAACTGCAACCTATTACCACCTCTACGTATACTGTATATGAACAAATATGTAGCATCAAACGTGTGCAACATCAACAAATGGAACATTATATGGATACGATGCTCATGGTGATGTTCTTACATAAATTAATACTTGTTAGTGGTGTAAGAGGAATTAAACAGTTTGGAATATGATGTCACAAGAAAAATGCATCGACCACATTCCTGTAACAGCGCATCCACGTGGGTTTTATTTCTTACTCATAAGTAACCAAATAGTTGTAATAGCAAAATGTGACTTTGGTAGTCTAACAATTCTGTCAGCATGTGGAAGCAGAGGACCCCCCCCTCACACACACACACACACACACACACACACAAAACACACAGTGTTAAGTTAAACACTCAAAAACCTTTGTACACTAAACGAATGCTCTGGTCATGCATTTGCTTACAGCACTGCTCCACTGTTTAAACTCAAATGGCAAATGATAAAAACACACTGCAGGCACATGCACACAGTAACAAAACACCACACACACACACACACGGGCAAAAGGCCCATGTGAGCCATGATCCTACCGAGCTCCTCCTGGGAACATCCCAATCTGGCCTCTACAGGCAAAAAAAATGACACGGATGATGGAGAAATTATACAAGATGTCTGATAGCTAGTGTGTAAGAGAGCGAGAGGGAGAGAGAAAATGACACTTTTGTACCTCTTTTTTTCTTTCGGAGTTCTCTCAAGGCTGCTCGAATCATCTTTCTCTCCTCGAAATCTTTAGAGTCATCAAGCTGTTACAGAGGGGAAAAAAACATCAGCACCAGCAGCACTCCTGGACTAAATTCATTAACGTTTGAAAGGTCATGCATAGTCAAGTCTTTTATATACAAATGATGGTTTGGGTGGTTAGAATACCATTTTGTCCAGGATCTCCTCATCCTCAATGGCCTCGAGCTGTTCAGAGGTGAGTGTGTCGCTGCTGCTCGTGACACTGTGGGCGTCTCTCTTCAGCTGGGTGACTGATGAACCGTTCTGGATGAGTGGAGCCTCGCTGGCTGTCTGGAGACCAGGTTCGATTGAAAATAAAGGTTCTGTATCCATCTGCGAAGAAACAGAGGAAGGAAAACATTAGCACAGAATTTTACCTTTTTTAATATAAACTTCACTAGATTTTTCACAAGCAACAGTTTATAAACAACTTTCAGTAGGGGAATTATTAATAATAACAGTAAAGAATAAAACGTGTGTGTGTGTTTTGGGGCTCTAGGGAGATGTGATCCATCTTTCCAGCTGTGTTTACACACAGGCCATGGAAGCAGGGTGACATTTAGCCAGGCATGAGAGCTTGCTGATTCCTGGGAGAATGACCGGCCCGCGTGCCTGCCCTCGCACTCCAGCCTTCTCTCACTAAGCTCTCCAAATCAACTCGGAACTCCCTGTACTGCCAGGTGGGATGAAGCGTGTGTTGTCTGTCGAGGGTTGATAATCACCAAGTGGGCTGCTTGTGACACAAGGTGACCGATATGCTTTGAGCAGGTCAGCCTTTGTACAAGAATCCTTTTTTTTTTTGAGGGGGATTTTGTGACCGTGTGTGTACAATCTAACTTTAACTGGAGCTAGGGGATTTTCTCCATTAATTCGGTTCAATCTAATTAAAGGAACAGACGGACTTGTAGCGGAATATTTAAATATCAATTTAGAGATGAACCAATGAAACTAAAAACTAAATTGCCGTTCAGAATCAGATTGCCTTTGATATGTGGGAAACGAAGACAAAGTGGGAAATGAAGTGGCTGGGTCAGTGTTGTGTTAGCAACGTGCGGGGAGAACAACAACAAACTGTTTAGACGGTGTTTAAGATTTAACAAATAATTATGTCTATGTTCATAATGCATGCAAATTCAGTAAACTAAATATATCATATACAATATACAATAATGATATTTAACGGTAAGACTTTATTGCTGATACTGATCATCCCACTCTGCCACTCATATCATTCCCAGCAACGAATAGCAGAGATTAAAAAAAAATAATAAAAAAAAAAACATTGTTCGCACTACTTGCTATATACAGTGCTGTTACTATTTTAAAAAAACTTACCACCTAGATACAGTACCAAGATGTACAGGCTTGTTACAATTTAAATTCATACTAAGCGAAGAGAGATCGCATTTTTAACAAAAAAATGCACTGAATCGTGATTACAAGCTACATACTGAACCACAACAGCTAATACATACTAGGCTGTACTATACCAGCGGTGTACTAGTAATATACTAGGCTATACTATACTAGCGCTGTACTAGTAATATACTAGGCTGTACTATACTAGCGCTGTACTAGTAATATACTAGGCTGTACTATACCAGCGCTGTACTAGTAATATACTAGGCTATACTATACCAGCGCTGTACTAGTAATATACTAGGCTGTACTATACCAGCGCTGTACTAGTAACATACTAGGCTGTACTATACCAGCGCTGTACTAGTAATATACTAGGTTGTACTATACCAGCGCTGTACTAGTAATATACTAGGCTATACTATACTAGCGCTGTACTAGTAATATACTAGGCTGTACTATACTAGCGCTGTACTAGTAATATACTAGGCTGTACTATACTAGCGCTGTACTAGTAATATACTAGGCTATACTAGTAATATACTAGGCTATACTAGTAATATACTAGGCTATACTAGTAATATACTAGGCTATACTAGTAATATAC
>JAOVVA010000029.1:14637211-14648856 GCA_028565275.1 Leiocassis micropogon | reverse complement strand
ATAGCTTTTTTTATTTTTTTTATTTGTCAGTCTGTTTTTCCCACTGACTGGCGACGTCATGTTACCGTCAAATCCAATGTCCCAGAATGCAATGCAGCTGCATATATGCTGAGTTTTGGTAGAGACTAGGATCCACTAGTTAGAGATTAGAGGTGTTAATGACAGCATGAGACTTGAAGCCATTTAAGCTGATCAGTTTGAGCCGAGTATACAGATGAGGACGCGAGAGAGATGGACTGACTGAAGGACTGACGCTCCACTGCTTCACTATCTGAGTGAATATAAAGCAACGACTCAATACCACTGCAGCACTGTCAGCGGGTAGTTAAATTGCATTGTGGAAAATGTGAAAATAAACGTCATGATAATAAAAACACGTTTAAAAAAAAAAAAAAAAAAAAAAACCTTAAGATTAATAAGAGTCTTCTAAAGAAAATGCGTCACCTGTCTGATCTTCACACTTAAAAAAAAAAAAAAAATTCAGGAAAGAAACAAATTTATTATTAGAAAGTAAAATAGCTAGTACACATCTGTGCATTCTAAAAAAGGTTCAGTGAAGGTTTGCTCAAATCCCCATGAAAGGCTTAGGAGGAGTTATTTGGATGTAAGAAAAGCGTGACGATGACGGATGACAGCGCAGCCGCCGCACAGCAGCGGACAGTGATCCCTATGTGTTGCCTTTGCTTCACAAAAACAAGAATTTTATTGTAAAATCAATCTTGGAAGCCTTTAAAGGATCACGTTAACTCTAAAGAGTAAGTCGTTCAGAGTGGATTATTCCTTTAAGAGTGATAGAAATTCCCGCTGGCTTACTCCCACTCAACAGCCTTCTCTCTAAAATCAGCACATACTCAGGAAGGCTTTAAGGGCTAAATAAGGATAAGAATTAACTTCAAAAAACAAAGTAATCACAAGCTTATTTATAAACGTTAACACTAGGGATAAAGCTGTCAGGGTCAGTACAGGAGTGTCTGTGGAAAACCCATTTTTAAAAATCATAAAATCACTAAAGCCGTCAATAAGCCCACTACAGCGCCTTATGATATAATGTTTGAGATTCTGATCTTGGTTCTGGCACTAGGTGGTGATTTTGATTCCGTGTGTCGGCGACCATCATGTCTCCAGAGGAGACGTACTGTATTCTCTTCTGTCCTGCTTTGAGTAAAAGTGCGAGATAAATGACAGAATGGAAACATGGAGGCTTTCAAATATGCCCGGACCGCTTCTGATGCGAGGATGAGCAAAGTGCTTCCAAAAAAGGAAGATAGAGCTGTGGCACAGTGACACACACACACTCACACAAAAACACACACCCTAAGAGAAAGAAAGTGTGTGTGCATGAGACAGAGAGAGCCGAGTGCTAGCTTTCCTGTGATTACAGAGACCAGGGCTTATCTGGCTGGCCTTCTCACAGCTGGTAAGCAGTAACCTTTAATTAGCGGATTGTAAAGTAAAGCTTTTAGTGCGGTGTTTCCCCCGCGACTGTTAACACTGAGGACATCATTCGCTCTCGATGTTTAATCTTTTAGTGTAAATATGTACCTACTTAATCTGCATTGAGTGACAGACCAGTCCCAAGTGAATGAGGAAGAAATGGCCAAGTAGGGAATATAAACCATACACTTCACAGCACAGTAATTATCATACTATTTATTTTGACAAGCTTTCTTCCCCCCTTACATTATTCAACTGCATTGATGGTATTTGGCAGCCATTTTGGAAACCATGTCGCACGTCATATGAAGATTTCTATACATTATTCAACTGTATAGAAATCTTCATATAACGTGCGGCATGGTTTCCAAAATGGCTGCCAAATACCATAGCGCACGGTCTTGCACGCTAATGCACCTCGGCACCGCATTCCCTTTAACCGATCCACTCTTCTCTGTGACAGACTGTTAAATCCATTACGCATTAGACATTAAAAAAAAATCTCTCCATAAAAAGAGGAAAAAGGAAATCTATTCAGTTAGCTAGGAACTATGTCACATCCACGCCAAGTGATGGCAGGACAATCAGATCAGATATCTGAAGCTTTGTGCACATGAAAAACTAAGCGAACTGCATTCAGAACAAAGAATGTCTGTGAAATAAGGTTTCCAAGGGATGACGTCCAAGATGAAAATATCTTATAGCGTACTAATTTGTCAGAAAGGGATTTGGCTAGTATGGGTAATTTCCCATCATTCCTGTGTCATGTGCTGAACATTAATTATAATGCAACGGCCTGTAACGGCAGCATGCACGGTTTTATTTATTCATGATATGATAGATAGCAAACTTATGGATAGCAGAATGCATGTATAAAAACTGATAGTCGCCCAATAAATTTGATGATGCACTACACACATCTACCCAGCAAGCATTCTGCTTACCACCAGGAACTTTATCAGGAGACGATGTGGAATGTGGGCTTTAAACTATTTTCTCTGCACAAGCTATTCAAGCAGCCAGTTATTATAATTTTTAATTCAATGCATCATTGGGGATAAATGACTTTAGCCTGGACTGTATATACACAGTAGTAGAAAAGAAGAATTGCATTCTTTCCCCCCCAGTGTGTCGGCATGCCGCACCAAAGTTTCCCAGACGTCCCTATAGCCTTAAATCTACACAGCATCGACGTGTGTATTACATAAACAGAAGAGCACGAACCATCCTGCATGCGCTCTGTGCATCTTCTAATCTGTAAATATTCTCAGCGAGCTCAAAAACTCGTACCTGCTCTCTGAGCAGCAGAGCCTGTAAGGATCCGTGGCATGGCTCCGGACAATGACGTGGATGAAGACGATGATGATGAAGTCTGGGTGGCTGAAGTTCTCCCGTCTTTGATCTCGATGGTCAGGAAGGCCTTCATGTTAGACTGAGGATCTCCCTGTGTTTCTGCAGAAGCTGTTCTCCTGGGAGTCTCACCCTCTTCTGAGCTGCAAGAAGCACTCCTGACATCTTCAGTAGTGCTCTGGGGCCCGCCTACCGCTCGCTGTGATTGGTCGAGGTTTACCCCTCTGTCTGGAGAGGTGGACAGTGAGAGGGAAGGATGGGATGAAGACATGTCCTGAGAGTCATCTTTGGACTCAGAGTGAGCTGGAGCAGGCAGAGATGCACTGAGTGTGTTAGCAGAGGTGACGATGCTTCTCGGCATGCTCCTTTTTTCAGCTGTAGGTTCTGTAAATTTGAGCACTCTGTCACGCACTGAACCACCTCGGCTGAATGATGAATAGGACAGCGTTTTGTTTGCAAATGCTAGAAAGAAAGAAAAAATGGAAATGGGTGGAAAGTTCTTTTCTGTTGCACGCACGCTCATCGCTCCCTCACAGTATTTAAAGAACAGAACGAAGCAATACTGTATAAGAGAGAATTACGCTCAATTTTAACTTGTATGTTTTTTTAAATACAAGAAATGATGCCGGGCAAATAAACATACATATAAAAGGACATGAATTATAACCAAAATCCAAAGTCCTCTTAATATCTTCTTTCTAAAACTCTCTTTTAATTGTCATAAGGAAATAAAAGGAAAACAAATGTACATTACAAACTCGAAATGAACTGGGTCCCTAAGCACATGCATGCTGTGACTGCCCTATTCGGTCATGAGCACGAGTGAGGGATTTGGGATGCAGCCATCGGACAGTGGGGGAGGGCAGGACGTCTTGATACTGTAAAGACAGCAAACACCTTTTTCCCCCCCATCTTGTCCTTCTTCTTAATCATAAAACTAGGAGTCTAGTGTCCTAGAAGGTTCTACTGACAGAGCATGCAGCCGGAGGAACCAAATAAAGCAAAAACATCAAGAAGTAGGGAGAGTGATTTGATCAAAAGTGACCTGTTTAAGCTTTGCACCCAGTGATTTTCTGTACAACATTCAAACGTACCTGCATCATTTCTAACAGGAAACAGTGAAGCGTTCGTGCTGGATGAGTCCTAGAGAAAACACAGTAATTGTCAATTGTATATATTAATTTTTAAAAACACACTAACGGAATCACTGCTGTAAAGTAAAAATAAAACAAATTAACCTGCACTTTACCTTTGAAAAGAATCGCGACAGAGAAGTGTTTCTGTGTAGAGCAGAGAGAAAGTGTGTGTGTGTGTGTGTGTCTGTGAAGGTGAAAGTAGGAGGGGTCTGCACACAGCAGGAAAAGAGCAGGCCAAGTCTTGAGCAGAGAGAGAAAATGGGTTTTTAACGTCTCTAATGAGACTTGTCTACAAAATAAAATGTTTTACACACATGCGTGGTCACAGTGTTATAGTAAACCGTATACGCGTGCACGGATGTTGATTATAACAGTAAGGGACGAGCACTAAGACCCAGCAGCCTCCGCTATGTATCGTTTCTCTACCTCCGCTCGTATTTTTTTATTTTTGCCCCGCCCTGTCTATGAGGCGCCGAACTCTGCTAGCATCAGTGCGCGAGACTGCGTGTGTTCACTCCGCTCCGCGCTCAACTAAAGTTTTTTTTTAATAATCAAATGTCTCCGCGTCACGCGACACAACGACTCGATTATGAAATTCGTTGCCAACTATTTTAGTAATCGATTTTATCGATTCGTTGTTGCAGCCCTAAATGTGATTAGTCCCTGAAGCTGAAACTCTCCTCTATATCTGGATGTGTAATTATATTCTATCTAAAGGGTATATCATGGTGCAATAATTTTATTCCTTATACAATGATGTTTAATCTGGAAAACACTTTTAATGCATTGATCAATGCAGATTAATCATACTGTACACCTAAGCACTTGCATGCATGGAGACGTTTGACTTGTGCTTCAGTCATGTTTTCGTCTCTCTCTCTCCCCAAAAAGCCCTTTAATTCCACCTTTATCTTGTCTGCTGAAAAGCACACTGTCCCTGATGCTGATCATTGCTCTCGTGTTTTTCCTGAAGATTCTCTCTCTCTCATAACTACTTTACTGTCCCCCGCCTGCTCTCCAGACCTGCCTGGTCCATCCTGATGCCCTACTTCTGGGTGGAGTTCTCATCACTGGCTGCTTATAAATCACCCAAATATGGACAGCCTAAAGATTCAACTGGAAACCACGAAGATGGCTTTAAACTGAAATTTCAAATATTAACCAAATGTAAACTATACTAAACTATAATGGCTTAGGACTAAACTCTCCATCATAGCTTTAGGGTTATAATTTAATAACGACAATAAAATAAATTTTATTTTAATATTATAGTAAATTTTCTGGTTACACAATTGTACTATTTGATTCTATAGTTTTCAATTATCAAAGGGAAATGGATTATAAATCACCCTACCCAGTCTCACCCTTACTATAGAATATGTTCCCCTATGAGTCTGGTTTCTTCCTCGTGTCGTCTCAGAGATTTTTCACCTTGCCTATGCATGCATATCCTCGCCTGGCATTCTGGACACTGACTTTTATCCACTGTATTTGGAATATGGAGGCATTAAACACCTAGATGGTTGGAGAAGGGAAAACTAAGGGCTAGTGTGTTTATGTAGCATGGCAACTGACCTCCTATAAAGCTCTCGCTCATTCCAATAAAACACTAATGTTTATGGTAGTTGCTTAAACAAGGCTGTTATGAAAACCAGGACACGGCATCCGTGTGCTGCAGATGCGACGAATGTCACCTGCAGCTGAATAGTACCTCCTAGTGGAACCACCGCGACATCACTGCATGTAATGTACTCAGTCTCATTAACCATTGTGAGTTACCTTCTGCTTCAGCGCGCTGTCTCCGGGTGGGTTCCTGATGGCACGACGTCTCTGTATGGAGTTCACAGCCACATCGTGCACGTCTTCGCCGTTGTCATGCGGGGGAATATTGAAGTCAACGATCTTCTCATGAGTGTCAACCTCATTATCCAAGTTCAGCAAGGATCCACCGGGTCTCTCGTCCACTTGCTCCGAAGCGCACACTCTGGAGCAGTTGTGGGAGCCGTGACTGCGTGCCGAGGCGCTGGAATCGGAATGGGTCCGGTAGCGAGGGATGACATCGGAGGAAGGAGAGTCGAGCTCAGAGCGGGAGGTCAAGGGGCAGGACACCTTCTCCTGGAGAGGGTCTAACACCAACACCATGTTAGAGTTAGGGACTGGAACACACAGAGAAAAAAGGAATTTGAAAAAAAAAAAAGTGTTCTGAACTAATGAGGGTCAGAAACTGCATTTATTTGAGCAGATGAACAGGAAACAAATTATCATGTACAACCTAAGGGGAAAAAAAGTGTTTTAATATATTAGAACAGTAATTATCACAGTTTCACACAACAGTAACTAAAATATTGGCTCTAATTTTCTGATTTCTAACTCGACTGCAGCTTCAACCTCTTTCATATGTGTTTATGCCACGCCATGCCACACACCAAAACATCATCCATATTAAGAGGTAACACTCCAATTTGCACATAATCCATCAGAGAGGCAAAAGCAGAGACATGTGTTTGGGCACAGATGGTGCTTAGTAAACCTCTGCGTTCTTTTTTAAAAGGATTTCCAAGAGTTTAAAGATGGTCCTTAATTGGACTGAATTGGCTTAAACATTCTTCAGACTCATGAAGCAGTTGGAGGCGAGAGGAAGCTGTCTGATCCAGTCTCAGATGGATACTAAAGTGATGATGAGAGTGAGAAAGGCAGCGTCGTATCCTTCTCGTGAAACCGCAGTGTGGTCAGCACAGGCGCGCTTTAATTCACTCTCTGAAACCGGGCCGCAAAAACAAACGTTTTAAATGCAAACCAGTCACGCAGGGGCTTCCATGGTTTGGCATCTGAAGGCATTTTTGGAACCTTGGTTCATGAAAGCACAGCAGGGGGACAAAAGATTGAAATTAAAGGTTTTAGCACATTGAGGCCCACACACAGGAAGCAAGCGTGTCCCGAGCATGAGAAGAAAAAAAAAAAGGGTGGAGAAAGAGACATTTCCTGTCACTGTATACGTACGCAAATGGGAACACAGCTGGAAGACAGGAAATGGGGATCCAAGCACAGGATGTGAAGGGTGGACTCATCAGGTCAATTATTTGAGGGTCACTTACTAGCAGAAACTCTGTATTGGGTAAAATGCTGTGCTGAATTTTGCGCACAAAAAACAAAACTAAAAAAATTGGTTTGGAGGAAAAAAATCAACATCTTTTCTGTTTTTTTTTTATTTTTTATTTTTTTTAAACCAGGCCATAAAGACATTCCTTTCAAGATGCCGTCACTGCTACAGTCGTTTCAGACAGCGTGGTCGCACGACTGGGACGGTTGGGAGCGCAGACTCCAAGCTCCTTGAAGGTAATAAAGTGTCTGAGCAGATCCCTGTCATTTAGAGGAGAGGACTCGACCCTGATGCTTTTCACATCTGCTGAGAGAGGAAGCGCAGTTTCGTCTACGCGGCTGCTGCTCAGATCGCAGTAGGAGCGCAGCACGGAATGCGCTCGCTTTATTACTGCATCGGCTGGCGGTCGTCTTCCAGGTGTTTGTGCAGACGCATAAGAGCATGCTCTTCAACAGTGCTGGCTTCAAAACGTCGATCTAATGTCTGTCAGAGCTACAGTATGGTGCGCAAATGCACATCAGTGACATGGAACCTGCTTCTGTACATGATTGGATACTCATGGGAAATCTTTTTCATGAAAGTATCCTAACTTTTTTTTTTTTTTTTTATGAGAGCATTTTCTAAGTTCAACTCCCTAAAAAAAGTACAATGTTTCATATAACTGGTATTTGAGGGTGAGATCCATATGGCAACGGGTACAATGGCACAATAATAGCTCTAGACCTACTGGACAGTTAATTATACACATGCAACAGTCTCGGAAAACCCTTGGTCACATTTAGTCATTTTCTACTATATAGTTATGAAAACAACAAACCTTCCTCAAATGCTTTTATACATCACTAGAAAATTCTGAGCAACTACATTCCATTCCTTTATTTATGGAAAAACAGCAACTTTAAACACCTGGAGGTTTTCAGTAGCAATTCAATTCATCCACATTCAAGAGGAATTATTACCTCATTCTTTCACTTCTATCCTTTAATATGGTTATTACCATTACAGTTTTGCTAAAATTTCTTGTCGTGTGCGCTGTCGTCTAGACGCACGGTGCGACCTCGCACCAGAAGAAGCAGAATCGTGTGTTTCATGGCTAACACAAGCAACAAAGCAAAACTTCTAAAATAAATCCCAAATCTCTCTCTAACTCCTGATCAAGGGCACTACTTGGTGTGCAGAACAAGTGATCGTACACCCCACATAGAGCACTAGCTTTCCATTTTACGCTATTTGGGAAAGAATTTGTTGGTGATAAATTCCCAAAGAATTTGTTGGTGATAAATTAGAAAACTCAAAAGGTCAGCATTAATTTAAATTACCTGCAAACATTTTATTATAATGTAAAGCACAGCATACTCCATAGCATCGTCTCATTTGCAACAGATGCACTGAATGAGGTAATTAAATCACTAGGAACCCAGAAAATCACGCTATAACAAATCAAACTTCATTAATATCCTTATTACAGTCTTCATCCATTTTCACATGCTGGTTTCGATTTTCAATATGTTACGAAGTCCGCCACAACATACTGCATATGAAAATAGTCAGCAGAACAAAAGCTATTAATTGTTACACTTTGTACTCTTATCAACCATAATTATAAATGTAAATACATAGTAGCCTAGGTTGGTTGATTCTGCTGAATGCTGTTGTGACTGATGTAATTGTATTCATGTCACTGCAAAAGGTCAGTATAACACCATCATATAAAATTATTAATAGTATGTTGACTGCATCCTGATTAAGCCATCTCAACCATTTGGTTGGTACGCTGTGCAAAGAAAAAACACCTAAAAATGTTTACATACTGTATATATATACACACACTTACTCGCGTATTCTCCCATTACGGGCAATTTGGGAATGGCAATTTAATTAATCTGCATGTTTTTGGACTGTGGGAGGAAACTAGAGTACTCGGAGGAAACCCACCAAGCACAGGGAGAACATGCAAACTCCATGAACACGTGAATCAAACCTGGACCTTGGAGGTGCGAGGCCACAGTGTAAACCACTAAGCCACCATGCTGCCGATAAGGTAACACACTAAATTTAAATATTCTGTAAGTATTCGTGCAGCAGACACGTGCAGGTCATTGATAAAAACAGAAATAGCGATCAAATCATTTGTGACAAAACTACGGGAAAAAAATATGTCTGGCTGTCACAGAGACTGCCAAACCCCAAGCACATTGTTTTCCTTCTGCATGAACAAAGTGTTAAACAATTGCTGCACTATATATATATAGAGAGAGAAGCTCTCAGAAGAAACTGGAGAGGAAGCCAGTGTCAGACGAGTGGCCTCAGTCAGGTCACACAACAGGCATTAGACTCTGGATATAAGGAGCAATTTCCCAGTTTCCCAATTCTTGGAAGCTGAGATCTTGTGGAATTTCATGACAAAATCATGGCAGCTTGATTGTCCTCTGTTATTGGTTGAGACAGTCAGAGACAGTCTATGTTATAAATACACACAAATATTAAACATGGTTTAAACCGGTACAGTCAGAAAGGATGAGTGAGTAGATGTATGAGGTTAGAATTGGATTTCCCACATCACGCAACATAAAATCATCTGCAACTAATCTAAAGGTTAATTAAAAGGTACAATTGTCTCCATGCCCACTTACTCATCGTCTACACTGCTTTATCCTGTACACAGGGTCACGGGGGGGACAAGGACGTGCCAGGATCCAACCGCAGGAGACTTGGGGCATGAGGTGGGGTACACCCTGGACAGGGTGCCAATCCATCGCAGAGCACACACACTCATTTACACACTATAGGCAACTTGGGAACACCAATTTGCCTAACCTGCATGTCTTTGGACTGTGTGAGGAAGACGGAGTACCAGGAGGAAACCCGCCAAGCATGGGGAGAACATGCAAACTCCATGCACACAGGGGTCGGAATGAAACCTGGCCGGGAATCAAAACCAAACCCCGGAGGTGCGAGGCAACAGGGCTAACCAATAAGCCACTATGCCACCATCTCCACAACCCTTAAAATTAAATAATGACTTGTTGACTGCTGTTTGCACATTCGCTGCCTTCATTGTGCGGCTCTGAGAACAGAGTTAAATAAGAGGAACACCTGCTGCTCTGAGGTTTCAGGAGAAATGCCCCAGTGGTCAGCCAAGCACGTAGAGGAAAATGCATGCGTGAGAACTCTTAAAAAATCTCATTTAAAATGAACAAACTGAAAGGTGTCATGATTGATTTAATACATTTGGTGAATTTTCCCAAAAGTTCCCATGAAAGCCAGCAAGCCATCAGCCAGTGTTTATTCTAAACAGAGCTATTTTTAGAAATCACAGTGGGAATTCAAATCACACCGAATTAGCCAAAGCAAAGGGGAAGAAAATGTACTGCTGGACTTCAAGATCCTTATCACGTTAGCCAATCATACACTGAACAGATTAAACAAGAGTTCTCCGACACAGGGGTCGGCCGAGCAGTCCTTCACGGGGACACGCGTTATTTAAAGCTTGTAGGACAGATCTACACATGGACCACTTAAGCACTTGAGGAAGTTTCAGACTCCTCTGCTGTTGCTTTAGCTGTGTACTTAAGGCTAAAGATCACACTGAAATGTAAACATCCTTCCAGATTCCTATATTGTGATAGCATGGAAAGGATTTCCTTAAAAAAAAAAAAAATCACTCCGAGTGGGAGTGCTCTGAGAGCGTGTAAACTTCGGAATGAACGCACTGCTACTGTAATCAGCTGTTTATGATTAAATGGTCAGATTGTTGGCTTGCAAGCACTGTTAGTTTAGCCACATATTCACGTAGTTCACGTGTCCAACAACAAAAAAATTTTTAACTACACAAATGAGAGCGTGTCAAAGCGTGTAGGTGAGGTCTATGAGGAAGTAAAAGCGTAGCTGCTCTGTTCTATTCCTAACACCAGTCTTCTTCAGTGTGAAATTCAGCGTGCTCACCTCTGCATCTCCCAGTCCTCGCCCCAAACTTCCTGTTTCTTTGTGTCTCATCGAATAACAAACACTGACTTCCTAAACTGTCACAGGCCAAGTTTGGAGCAGAGGAAAAAAAAGAGCAAAATTACTGGTTAGAAGAGGAGCTAAGGATAGACGAGCAGAACCACACATACTGTATCAAAGGTCTTGCAGAAAGATGTCACCTAAACACGCTAAATATGGCTAGTGAAGAGAAACCGACGAGGTAGTGAACTCTTAGATTTTAAGTGAACCTGAAGAGATGTAATCGAGCATAAAGTAAGTGATTATTTATGGTCATTTAATGACTAGCATCGGTTGAACGTCTTGCGCGTGCAGAGGTGGCCGTTCCCACCGAGCCGGGGCTACACCCTCTAAACAAACTACGGCTCCAACCGCATAGCACCAGGCCGATAATAAAGCGTATAATCTACAGGATTTAGACATGTGAAACATTTCAAAAGTTGTCATTTGCAAGGGAATATGAGAAGACTTTAAAAACATGGGAATAAATTCGCCCCTTATATAAACAGTTGTTCTGGTTTATTACAGCAGCACACGTTAGACTGGCATCAGGAAACACAACCCTGACACGAGCCAGAATATTATACAGAGCTCTCTCCTTCATTTACTCACACTGCCTAAACAGGGGGGGAAAAATATAT
>JAOVVA010000029.1:14613413-14624274 GCA_028565275.1 Leiocassis micropogon | reverse complement strand
TTAAGCTGCAGAAACATCTCAAGGATGATCAGGGGAAACAGGATGCGCCTGAGCTCAATTTTGAGCTTCATGGCAAAAGCTGTGAATACTTATGTACATGTGCTTTCTAAATTATTTTTTTTTAAATAAATTTGCAAAAATCTCAAGTAAACTTTTTTCATGTTGTCATTATGGGGTGTTGTTTGTAGAATTCTGAGGAAAAAATTAATTGAATCCATTCTAGAATAAGGCTGTGACATAACAAAATGTGGGAAAAGTGATGCGCTGTGAATACTTTCCAGATGCACTGTATACACTGTGGACAATTGGGAAACAGAAATAAACTTTGCATGTCTTTGGACTGTGGAAGACACTGGCATACCTGGGGGAAATACACACAGTTTGAGGACCTGGCGGGAGAAAACTGCAAACTCCACACACAGATCAGACACGAACCACCAGCCTCAGAGGTGTGAGGAGATGCTGTAGCATTAGAATCTACCTGTACTGGAACTCAGAGGCTGAAAGCTGTTCCAGCATGACTATACCACTGTGCAGAGGGCAAGCTCCATGTAAATACGATGTGTACAGAGCCCTTTTTTTTTCTTGTACAGAGCCCTGAACTCATACACACTGGACATGTCTGGACTAAACCGGAATGCTAACTGATAATAAGAAGGTCTCCTTGTCCAACATCAGTGTCTGACCACACTAATGCACACAGACACACTCCAAAATCTAGTGGAAAGCCTACCCAGAGGAGTGGAGGTTATAATAACAGCACTGTGAGACTACATCTGATACATTAACTTTTGGCCAGTTTATATGCATACTGGGGTTTATGGAATATGCATATGCAGGTCTATTGCATACTGTTGATATCTCTTCAGTACAATTTTTGTTTTACACATTCTTTACTGAGAATGAAATGGAAAAAAGGAACGCACCAGATTATATCAAATGTTAAGTTTATTTAGCATTTAAGCAAAGTATCTGAAAACAACAAATTTAGCTGATCTTTAACTTGATCCTAAGATTGCCTATTTCAACAAATAACACTGAAAAAGTAAATGAAACCCAACATATCATGTGTGACCTTAGCATTCGGAGGTTCTCGCTGGGCTAACATCTGAAGTCACAACACACCAATGAAAATACAATTTGTGACAATCTCCTGCCTGGCTGTAACATTTTCTAAACTGATTACATTGCGTACAAAACAGGTGCAAACTATCCCGCTGCCTAATTTTACATTCAAATAGTTTAGTCTGGACTTAATCTCCTAGCTAAGTGGTATTCCTAAGTTCTCAGTGGCTGTTTAAGAGAAAAGAAAAATACTTGTGACATCCATGTGGATGGAAAACATTTTCAAAGGAATGGCAATCAGTAAATGCACAGGATGATGGATTATCTACCAAATAAATAGAATATTTCACATTGTTTTCACTCAGCTCATAAGGTCACCTTCCTGTTTCCACATGCACAGCATCACATGATGATAATAAGATAAATAGCAGGATTGACGGCTGTGGTCAGAGGCAAGCCTCCACACAACGCAAACTTTGGTATTTTTGATCAAGCCCCAGCTGTCATGAGTTCATCAGCCATCTGCTTTCAGTGCAATTTCACAGTGGAATTAAGGAACATTAAAACAACATCTGTTCGCATGCTCCATGAATAGTTGGAAAAGTCAGTAAATTTAACTTTGTTGTCTCTTTGTTGCTACTTGATTTGCTAGGAGACTGGGTTTTGCGTCATGCACCTAATTTCTTTACTCGTTTTTCCAAATTGAAAATGCATGTAATAGACGTGTGAACTGTAGTTTCGAAGCAGTTTGACATTTAAATAAAAATTAAATCGTCTTTAAGTCATTTTTGCATGCATTTCCTGAATTATACTTTTAAACAGCTAATCAACATCGTCCAAATAAACTTATTTGAGTTGCATAGGTATTGATTGTTAATTCCACATCTATAGAGCGCCATTAACCCCTTACCAATCACTTTGGATTCAAAGCAGACAAATTTGCCTCACATCCTCCAACATTAGCAAACATGAGTGGTTAGATCTGTTTCTGCCTTAGAGCTTCTTTAAGCATCTTAGCATCAACACAGCTTGTATAACAAACAGCTTGTTATATTGCTATACGTAGGATTGTTCTATACTCATATAGTATATCAGTCATCTTTTATTCTCTTTTTTGTTGCTCATGTGTTTCTCCCTGT
The DNA here is from genome assembly GCA_028565275.1 of Leiocassis micropogon. Taxonomy (NCBI): domain Eukaryota; kingdom Metazoa; phylum Chordata; class Actinopteri; order Siluriformes; family Bagridae; genus Leiocassis; species Leiocassis micropogon. The sequence continues at coordinate 14,622,070 of JAOVVA010000029.1, read as the reverse complement.
AGATTTAGGGCATGGGAATTCATTATAATTTATACAGTACTATTTATCAGTAACAGAAGAATCCAGTACCACTCAGCTTTAAAACCTTACGTATATGATAAAGTGCTTCAATAAAATAACTGTGACATCAGCTATATATTTATAAATACATGTTGTTCTTTCAGGATGTTCAGTTTGGACTGGATAGACAAATATTTGTACAGACTGCATATTCATCCTACAAGCTGTAAACAATACAAGAAAAAGAACATCCGGGTGACACTACAATGAAAGTAACACATGAATAATAAATCAATATGGCACGATGGCTCAGATTCTGTGATCTCTTTTATATATTTACAACGATTGATTCCTCATAGGTCTTCCCCCCATAATTGCCTAATCACATATTTAACTTCATTGACTAATGATTACACAATTTTATATTTTTCTATAGTACACTGTCTGGCAAAAAATATATACTCAAATATTTCATTCGACTGTGTTTAGCTTTGATTCTGGTGCCCAATATATTGGCCAGCTTATGTGTGAAAATGATTCCTCATTCTCCCACTCTTTTACAATTTGAATTATAGAATATGACTGTGCCATCAAGGAAGAAAAACTCCATGATAACGTGGTAATTCAGTGCATTCAGGTCATCAGCTAACTTCATTTTATTGCCACATACAGTACAGTAACATTGCTGAGCCTAGACCCGAGCAGATAAAGCAACCCCAGATCATAACACTGCCTCCAGAGGCTTGTACAGTGACCACTATGCATGATGGGTGCAATAGGTGGAATAGGATCAATCTGGACTTTATACTCCCGAACAAACTGGAGCCTTTTTCTCTAATGAGTCTCACTAAAAAGTGGTTTTCTTATGGTCACACAGCTGTTGATCCCAACCCTGTGAGTTCTCATCACATTATGTGTGTGTGGAAATGCGCTTGCTTTCTCTATTTAACAAAGCTGTGAGTAAAATTTTTTATGATACTTCCCCATTTAAGGATTTAAGAGATCTCTAATCATGATCATTCATGTTTTTTTTCTGTACAGCACTATCCTTTCAGGGTTTCATAATAGACAGATTTTACTTCCACTACTTTAGATTTTAATTCCAGTAATTGTAATATTTTCTTTGTTTGATGCAAGACAATAATTTGGCCCTTCTAAAATGGCTTTTTTTTCCAGACAGTGTATATAAAGTCCCTTGAAATTCTTCATATTTAGTGAAGTTGACCAGAATGTGGCCTGTTATGCCACAGTACATACAGTATGAAATGTTTTCTATCATCCATTTTTAATTAAAAAAAAACTTAAAAAAAAAAAAACAAAAAAAAAACCTGCAATATATTCACCAGGATTAAGTTTTATATAATTACGCTACCAGTCGAAAGTTTGGACAAACCTTATAACTTGTCTTTCCTGATTTTATTTCTATCTACATTGTAATACAATGTTGAAGGCATCCAAAATATGCAATAATCTCCTTTGAACAGTTGATATTTAGATGTGTCTTTTACTTATGCTCTGTAAAGTCTTCATAACGCCTCTAATCTGAGGTGGTGTTTATTAATTGGTGATTTCTGAGGCTAGTGACTCTAAATGAACAAGTTTTGGTCGTGCTTGTCTGAGAAGGTCTTCATGAGAGCCAGCTTCATCATATTGCTTGATGGGTTTTGCAAATAGACTTGACAATACTGTTTTGAAAAAAATGTAGAATGTAGAAGATAAATCCAAACTTGTTTCCAAACTTTAGACTGATACTGTCTTTAGACTGATACTGGATCTAATAAGGAGCCACATAAATGTCAGCAAAGGTGTAAGTGCAAAATTATATTTCATGAATAAATACTAATGTCAAAAATCAACACATTTTACCAGAAAATGCAGTAATTTGCATTTTTTTTTACATCAGAAATGCATCATGAACTGAAATATTTGAATTGTGAATGTACTATCCTTCACAGATAATAAACAAAAGTAAACAAAAAAATTCTGAAGTTGACTGCTCAGGTGCTCATTACTGGCACTGGTTCAGAGAGTTATTAATTCCCGGACTGACTCTTGATTAAGAGACACCAATAATTTTAGCTCTTGTGTGCATTGCTGAATTAAAGTAGGATCGTCCAAACCCTGTGAGTTGTTATCTGCAACACTGACAAAGTCTAACATCTCTGACAATCTGGTGTTCTTGACTGAGGACTCTTTTATTTGTCTCCTTAACAGGTCCTTTGTCAGATTTATAGCACTTAGTACTATAACAGACGGAGGGTACTTGTTGAAAGCGTAGTCTGCCAGACTCAGCTCACACACTTTGCCAACTAAACATTTATACCTCTTAATACTGAAGAGCTGCTCTTCAGCGGCTTTCCAGCTCCTGAATTTGTTTTCTTCATCTGGGATTTTTTCCTCTGTTCTGATCGCGTATCTGGATAACTCATGACTGATGAAGTAGTCGAGGAAGAAGGCCAGAGTTGGTGCAGCCAAGCGGAAGTTGAGTCTAAGAAGAATGAGGCACTCGAGATTGCAGAGCTGCTCTCTGGAGAAAGCGTCACAGCAGAGGGAGAGCAGCTGCTTAATACGTGGGGAGCAAACTTCAACCTGAGGGATTCACAACACACACCAATAATAATTTTATTTATCGGTAATGTTCAAATGCACTTTTTATGTGACTAAGTAAAAGTCCCTGTCTATTCACTCACCAGAAAATGGTAGTACTAACAAAATATAAATAAATAAAAAATGTATTTTATTGTATGGCATTTAATGCAAAATGTGAAAAATGCAAATCATTATAATATACAGATTATAATATACAGATGACATTAGTTTATGTTAATGTCATCCGTTTTGCTTTGTTACTGGGGACAGTCATCAACCCACTGCATTAGCTTCGAGAAGAAACTAAATATTTACTGTCATTAGCTCGCTGAGTCACACGCATGCACCAGGCATTCAGCACAGCCTAGTGGCAGATGGCATATACAGCATTTCAGAATACATTCATTTGTTTGTTTGTTTGTTTCTGCTTCGCTTGACACACGTTGCAGGATCCAGGTGTAACCTAAGAAATAATCAGGCAAATATTTTGGTGCCTCTTTTCATCTTGGCCCATAGACCCACTGTAATACAGTGCATGCTGATAGAGAACAGTAATCAACAACAGCAGCGGGTCATTACAACCCTAGCAAAAAACTTTGTAATAAACAGCTAAATGCTATACTCTACTTTAATATAAAACCTGTGATTTAGTCAGGTTAAAAGAAGCCTGATGATCATCCTTCCTTAAAACTTACATGCTTGGTTGCGATCAGTAAAGACGTCACGCCGAGTAACTGGAAGCAATCTGCTGCCACTGATGTTGTGACCAGAAAACGATCCATGATGTTCACGGCCAAGCAGCAAGACTCGAACGAGAGCTTGAAGTGTTTATAAACGGCTAGGAGCCAGCTCACCAGTTTACAGCGTGCTTCAGCGGTTATCTGTGATAGCATTCATATAACATTCACAGTTTAGGTTTTTTTTATTTGGAAATGGTAACTGAAATAAAAACATTGCAGCGGGACATGAAAAAAAAAGTCCTCTTAAAAATGCAGAAGGAAAAAAAATCCTCTTACTGCAAAACCCTGAGTGACCCCTATACTCTTGGTCTTTTAAACACAATTAAAGTCTCAGCTTCATCCTTCTGGTTTCTAACCAATAATAGACAAGACCAATTTCTTGTGACCAATCACAATGCAGAAGAAGGATTTCTCAACCTCACACAGGCTTACTACCAGGATCTGGCTAACAGTTTTACTATGTTTCTTTTAATATTTAAATAATTACCATTATTATCTATAAATCACTTGGGTATTGATGTATATTATAATATATAACTATACGAAGGGGGATTGGTGGCTCAGTGGTACTGTAAGTTTCTTGCCTGCCATGCAGAAGGCCCAGTTTCAATTCCCACCCAATGCCCAAACCCCAGTCACTGGATGCAGGACGAGCATTCAGCATAAAACCTGTGCCAAGTTGTGTGCGGATCGGATGGTCTGTTGTGACGACCACTTGACGAGAGCAGCCAAAGGTACAACAACAAAATCTATAAATCCATTAATTCTACATATAAATACGCCATATATGCTATAATTGTGGTTTGGAGTGACACTGAGATTTAATAATTTAAAAAATACAGTCTGCATGGTGGCTTAGTGGTTAGCACTGGCGCCTTGCACCTCCAGGATCCGGGCTCGATTCCCGGCCAGGTTCGATTCCCGACTCTGTGTGCCTGTTCTCCCTGTGCTTGGTGGGTGTTCTCTAGGTACTCCGGTTTCCTCCCACAGTCCAAAGGCATGCAGATTAGACTAATTGGCTTTCTCAAATTGCTCGTAGTGTGTGAATGAGTGTGTGTATTTGTGTGTCCCCTGCGATGGATTGGCACCCTGTCCAGGGTGTACCCTGTCTCATGTCCTAAGTCTCTTGGGATATGCTCCAGGCCCCGGCAACCCTGATTAAGTGGTATAGACGATGAGTGAGTGAATGTCATCCTGGTTCCATGCGCTGGGTTTCTTACCTATCAAATATGGGATAGAATTCTTCTAACCAGTCATGACATAGCAGGCGGGATTTCTTAACCTCACACAGCGGCTTGCTTAAGGAGTACAGTTACTGCTTACAAAACTCTCAACCATATTGAGCCACTTAAGACACAAGGAGAAAAGTACAAAAGAAACATATTAGGAGGAAAAAGTACATTGAAGAAAAAAAAACTTTCTGAGTGTCACACACATGAGTTGGGTAAGAGTCTATACAGGTAAGTTCAAGAAGGATCATTGTTAGACAAATACTTTGTTTCTTTCATTGCAAAGTAAATTTCAAAATAATAATAATAATAATAATAATAATAATTATAATAATGAAAATAATTATAAAAAAAACTTTAACACTAGAATTACTGACTTTTTTATTTTCTGGTGCAAGTCCCGAGGTGTTATTCACTAATAATAATGTAATGCACTACCAGGCCAAGAAAAAAAAAACAGAAAAAGCCCACAGGAACATGGGGAGAATCTGTAGTGAAACAAACTATCACCAAAACCCTGAGTCAGAGCTGTGACCCTGGAGTTCTGGGGTGGCATTGCGTCCAGCTGCCCCGGCGAGGCAGATTTACTGTTAGCACTGTTGATCATTTTCTAGTATCAGTAACAAGTGTTTCATTTCAACATTCATTTTCCATACCATTTATCTTGTGTTGGGTCATGAGGAGGGTCTGGAGAACATGCAAACTTACACACAGATCAGAGGTGAGATTCGAATCACCGACCCTAAAGGTTAAAGGCTGCAATCATTCATTCATTAATCTTCTATAACAGTCCACACTTCTATAACTCCACAGGGACTGGATCCTATTCCAGGAGACTTTTTGTACACCCTGGCGGGTTACACCTGAGGAGTGTGCAGTTTGGGAATGGCAATTAACCTTTTCTGCATGTCTTTGGACTGTGGGAGAAATCCGGAAGAAACCCACACAGAATGGGAAGAACATGCTAACTCCATGTCCACAGACAAGAGTGAGATTCGAACCCCCAACCCTGTAGGCGAGAGGCAATACTGCCAACCACTATGCCACTGAGCCCCTGCTTCAATTACCTTTTATTAAATAACAATACAGCATAATTGTAGTTTAGGTCTGTTTAATAATAAACTATTACTGTTGTTATCTTAGTAAATGTGCATTATTTGTGTAGTGGTGTCTGATTCTGATCTGATCCTGGTCCTGGTCTAATTGATGGGTCAGAATGAAATGGTACTTTAACATCCTGAGTGAATGTATCATTAAAAAAAAACTTTTCTACAAGGAAGTTTCCTTTATAAATTCACTCCCGTGTGTACCTGTGGCTGTCGTGCCAGACAGTCTCGAGTGAGGAAGTGCTGCTGCTTGTGGCTCTGGGTGATGAAGCAGCTCTCGTCGCAGTGTGTCCGTGTGTCGCGCGCGCTCTCTGCCCACGGCCGGGTAACGTGCTGCTGAGACGGAGAAGGGCTCTGGAGCTCCTCTTCAAAGCCCGAGTCACTCAAAGCCGACATGCTCGCTCTGACCTTCGCTCCACTGTCCCAGACCTCTGAGTTTCTCCCAAACTGAAACCATCACTTTGTTGGAGCGCGTGACGTGAGATTTCCCGGGTACCTTAGCGCGCATTTCCTCCTCGTGCACGCGTTGCCGTGGCAACTCACCTTAGGGAGCGGGGTAGCGTCCCATATGGTGGCGACAGGAGAAGCTTATTGGCTGTGTCGCAAATAAAGCATATAGTGCACTAGGTAGTGTGCAGTGGATGCTGTTTTACACGTGATGGAGTGCGCTTATACAGGGAGCGGGGAAATAAATGGGATGTAACCTAACGACGCCGTTTTCCTTACTATATACGTTGAAGCTACAGTTAGTCAGGTAGCCTAGCCTACATAGCCAATTCACTGTATATGAACAGCCCCCCCACACGCACACACTTTCTTTTACAGTAGCTCTTTCTTTGTGTTGTCATTGTATTTTGTGTTGATTTATTAGCGTGTATTGTCAACACCTTTTCATAGTTTAGTTTTTCATTCTTGATTCATTCATGTGTTTTTATATCTCAACAGATTATTAAACACTAAACTAAACTATTGAAAGATAATGACAATATATATAGTAATATATACACACAAAATAAAATTACAAATATGTGTGTGTGTGTGTGTGTGTGTGTGTGTGTGTGTTGATATATTATCATATATTGTCAATATCCTTTAATAGGTTAGTTTAGTTTAATTTAGTTTAGTTCATTGTTTTCTCATCCTTGTTTCATCCATGTGCTTTGAGGTTTAATTAGTCAATTCATTTGATATGTCAACAGATTATTGTGTAAGAATAACACAAACCCTCAATAATTATTAAAAAACAACACAAAGCCTGCCATTGTTTAGATTTTTCTCATTTGTTGTGTTTCATTCATAACTCTCTTGTTAAGCTTTTAAGACTCTCATTAATGGCATTGACTAATTAAGTAAAGTAATGCTTTTATTCTTTTATAACAACAATGTCCCCCCCCCACAATGTTTTTTTTCTTTATTTCCTTCTAGTTTTAGTAAATGTCGTTGACAGGAAGAGAATTTTTAGAAATAGTTAAAAGGTTAAAGCTAAAAATAAGCAGATCAGCTTTAATGTAATTAGTGATATTATTATTTTAGTTTGAAGCCCATGTACATGTCTGCCTGTCCTTCTGTATGGCAGAACTCTCTGCCTAATTTATTACTACAAAGAAATAAAATTTTGTAAGGTTAAGTACTGTATCTTACACCTTGTTTATGCTAATTTGTACTTCTTTCATTGTCAGCCAAATACACTCCCTGTTCGATAATCGGAGCGTGAATCACAGATGAGAAATCTAAAAAAGAGATATTAGGAAGATCAAGTTTTTTTCAAGCTCCATTGCATTAAAATTCACTTATACCACTTCAGTGCTGTTATTTTAGCAGTGAAAATATGAAATAATTCAGTAAAAATATTCAGTTTAGCTTTTCTTATTAATATTTATTGGTGCAGGTGTTTGTTTACATTGAGCAAGTAACTTATTAGTGGCTTATTTTAAAAGATTATTAAATCCGGCAAATAACTGTTCATAACATTGCTTTTTCTCAACATTTTGATTTCACTTATGGTGCAGGTTCAACTTTAGGCAGATATCCAAGTACTGCAAAAGTTTCATTAAATTCTGTCCAGTGATCGATTTAAGATGAGCCCACAGTTTCATGCATGCGCAGTATGCTGCCAAAACTTGCGGTTTATAACTGCTTATTATTTCATTTCTACTCAACATTTTGATTTCATTTATTGCACAGGATTAACATCTGTCAAAGTTAAATTAAATTCTGTTAAGCCAGTTTTGCGTAATGCTGTGACAAAATCTGAATGGACAAACATACAGACAGAAAATTTTGAACAGGCTATTTAACATGCAGTAGTGCATTTTTCCCAAACTGTTTCTGCAAAGTTGGAAACACAGTTGTACAGGATGTCTTTGTATAGGGGCGATTGTACAGTATACAACCTGGTGTCCAAAAGTTTCAAGACTAGTTTTGTAACACACCAACAGGTGGCTGCACTCACAGTCACAGGGAGCACCGACCTTCATACAGTAAGTCACTGTGCCAAAAGACATTGTCCTGTGTACATCAGGAGTTGTGTGCAACTGGTGCTATTCTGACCACGAGCATTACCACGTCTGCTATTTCATCATGGACAGAAAGTTTGAACGAAGAGTGAATGTGAAATTCTGTGTAAAACTGGGTAAATCTGCCACAGAGACATTTGACTTGATTCGGTAAGTCTATGGCGATGCTGCATTGGGTTGTTTGGGGTGTTTTGAATGGAATGCATGTTTAAAAAGTGAAAGAACATTACTGAAAGATGACGAGAGATCAGGAAGACCTCTACAGAGGTCTGTAGAACCGCTCTACAGATGACGCTATCTCTCATCTCCTCCATACATCTCTCACTTACCTGGACACTAGAAGGGGGAATTATGTTAAAATGCTTTTCATCGACTACAGTTACAGTAAGCATTTAATACAATAATTCCCTCCACACTCACCACCAAGCTGGAGCACCTGGGACTCAGCTCATCTCTGTGTCAGTGGATCTCCAATTT
>JAOVVA010000029.1:14585556-14604963 GCA_028565275.1 Leiocassis micropogon | reverse complement strand
TTGGTAATTTAATATAGCAGGAGTCTCCTTCAAAGCTTTTCCTAACAGATCTTCCCGTACGATCACAATAGTGGTTCCTGCGCATCCTGAATTTTTATGTGTACCTGCAAATATGAGCCCGAACTTGAAAGAAGAAAAGAAAAACACAAATGAAACCACTGAAACAAGACAACAATGACATTGGCAAAAAACCCTGCAAATTTAAAGCCTAACCAGTGTAAAATATACCCCACCTTTGACACATCTACTGGTCGTGATAGGAAATTTGACGTCATATCACTGACAAGAATCACATCCTTGGTGTCAGGAATGAAGTTAAACTCAATGCCATGGATTGTTTCATTGCAGCAGTAGTAGACGTAGGATGCTGAAGGGTTCAGTGACCAGCTGCTGCTGTCTGGAATCCCTGAAGTGATGCGAAACATTCTTTGATTATGAAAAACCTAAATCGCTCTGAATAAGGGCCATATGCCAACTGTCATAAATGTAAATGGAAATCATGAAACGCTGTATTAATCAGCGCTGAGAGCTCTACTTTTTCAACGTTTTGCCCAAAAGTATGTGGACATTTCAAAGATGTCAGAGAGTCTTCCCAAATTCCTGTCACAAACTGAGAAGCACACGATTGTACAGAGCGTGATTTCCCTTCACTGAAACTAGTGACTGTAGCTGAAACCTGTAGTGTCCTTTTGCACCTGTTTCTCTATTTATGTTTATCAAATGTAACCTAACTGTAAAGTAACATCAATATTTCTAGATTTATTTCTTTCCATGTAAATATGTAATTTAGCTCACAATAGCTTTTAGTTTCTGAATAACTCACCAGTGTATCGGTCCACTTTTGGATTTACCACGTTCACTTTGCCGTACTTCTCCGCCTCTTTGGCAGCAGTTGCGGACCACTTTCCTGTTACAATATAATCAGCACACCTGTCCTCCTTCAGACCGATCAGATTCAGAGGAATAGCACTGAACTGGCCTGAACCACCACCTTGCAGAAACAGAACCTTGTAGTTTTCAGGGATATTCCTGCATACAGAGTCGGAAGAATAAATGTGGGTGTTAAAACTCATTTAATTTAAAACAATTACTACACAATAGGCTTGTGTGCATATTTTGTCTAACATTATAGCTGAACTTTTATTACTATTGACTAGGGCTGCATGATTATGTCCACAAAAATATTTTTTTTGCATTGTCACATACATAATAACATTACATCTTTGCAACAAAATAAAATGATGATACTAGAATAATGTCAAAATCGGTGACGCAAATCACATAAGCCCACAATAATAATAATAATAATAATAATAATAATAATAATAATAATAATTAATAATAATAATAATAATAATTAATAATACACATAAAATAATATTTTGTGGATAAAATATTAATACATGATTAATAATATAGTAATAATAATACACATTATTATTATTATTGTTGTTGTTGTTGTTGTTATTAATATTATAATTATTATTATAACTTATTGTTTTAATAACAACAACATATTTTTTCATTACAAAAGAGGGGTATAGGAGCTAAAACATTTTGAAACAGAACTGATAACCCATTGTTTAGCAGCGACAATTGCCTTATTAAGTTCCCACATAACTAAAGATAAAACTTGTTTTGCACTACTCATAGATCATAAACCCTAGAATAAACCAAAAACTATTGTTTAAAATTGTTTGAGTAATGTAAACGTATAGTACTTTTTTTAAGAAAACTAGCTTTCATTATATTCAAACAAATAAATTATTCAAATTAATTTTGTTCTTTCAAGTTTAACATGTTGAATGACAATCATAAACCGTACCTAACCTAACATAAATATTATATGCTGGCTTTGCAGTCTATTGGCGGAACATGCATTTTCAATAACAATCAATTATGTACATTTAACTGTGAGAAGCCAAAAGCATAATTGAGATAAAAAATAAAAGAATTATGTAGGCTAACTGTGTTTTGGGTTTAATGTGCGCACATAATTAAGTACTAGATAGATACTATATAGATACTAGAATATTCCTTATTAAGAGGACAAATAACCACATACTGTATCTGGTGTTGGAAACTGTATCTGGTTCATGTTAATAAATCAATATGAGATCAACTTTACAACTACAGTATATAAAAAATTTTTTATTCAGAAAGTCAATATACGATGAAGTCCTTGTGATATCATGTCACATGTTAAATATCCCAGTTTATGGGACATGCACATGCATCTACATTGTTATGGGGTTTAAAAACTTACACAAGTTCACGAAGTAGAGTTTCAGCTGAGTTGATTATATTGGAAAAATCTGATGATCTGTGGCTCATTTCTAAGTAAAAAGAATCATTAAGGTTAGCACACATCACACACACAGGCTGTGCAACTTTATTTTATATGAACGCAATGCTACTTACCAAGGACACTAATCCCGAGATCATTGTAATCCAGCAGTTCTCTCTGGGCCTGGATCAAAACCTGAAGGAAAGTCAAAGAATTGATTATATCAAGTACTGTACTGCAATACAGCCTCAACAGAATGATATCAAGTCAGTCAGATAAATGTTTATTTTTTTGTGGACAGAAAAAACAAAAACATTTTCGAGAACATGCTGTACTTAATAGTTCAACTTGAATAAAAAAAAAAGCTGGTACTTCTAGTTCTAAGTGAGGGACACTTTTAGACAAGTACCTTTAGTTAAGTACTGGTTTGTGTACCTTTCTTAAATTGTTAGGTTTCTTGTGTATGTGAGAGATGGGAAACCTGCTCGAGAAGGATAAATAGTGTATTTATGTTCAGATAATACGTATTAGGAGGGCCAAGAAATCTTTGTGCGTGCAAATGCTCTTTCGTTTAAACATGGATGTAATTTCTACTGTTGATTTTCATGATGCAAATTTACCAAGCATTTAAGAAATCTCAAATTACTGTCATTCATGATGCAGACCACATTTGTTTCTCAAAATTGACGATTCAGCATGATTCTTTAAAGTTTTAATAATGTGTTGGACATTTCTTAACTCAATACCAGTAATTTCAGTATTTTCCTTAATTTTTTTTTTTTTTTGATACAGGCCAATTAATCACTGCAGTAATTATTCAATTAAATGTTTGTTTAATACAGTGGCATGAGAACCTTAAGAGACCTTAAAATGCATGAGACCTCCTAAAGAGGCATTTACCAAGAAATAAGAGAGAGTAATAGAAAAGAAACAATGAATAAATGGCTTAACTATAAGAAAGTAGAACAAAATATAAAATTTTCTAAAATATATAAGAAATATATATTTTGACAAGTCAATAGCCCCGTTTGACTGCAAAAGACCTCTGAAAGAAATTTGGAGTTGTAGTACACTGTGTAATACTACTGTAAGCCATCAGAAAGAAAACATCTCCTGTGTCCTCACCACCAAATTCATCTGAATTTAGCAAAAAAACATTTAAACAAGGTTGATGCATTTTGGAAAAAAAAGTCCTGGGGACAGATGAGGTTCAATTAGAGCTCTTTGATCGCAATGATCAAAGGTATGTTTGGAGAACAAAGGGTACAGAACTTCATAAAAAGAACACCTAGTCCAACTGTGTTAAGCAAGGGGGTGGATCATACTTTGGGGCTGTATTGCAGCCAATGCTATGACAGCTCAGGAATCTCACAGAACTGTAAAACTGTTATAAGGAAGAATGGGCAGAACTCCCTCAAACAAGAACTGAAAGACTCCTGGCTGGCCACAAAAAGCATTTACAAGCTTTGATACTTGCCTAAGGGGGTGCTATAGGTCCTAACTTTGCAAGGTGCCCAAACTTTTGTTGCGGGCCCTTTTCTTTTTTTTGGTATTTTTTTATTATTTAAAAGATGAAAATTAAAGAAATGTTTTTGTTTAAAATATAAAGGGAATGTGTCATCTGTAACTTTATGTCTTTTGGAGATCGTTTCATTTTCCTCTTGTTTAACTGATCACAATAACAGAAATTTTGATCAGGGGTGCCCAAACTTTCGCATGTAAGTTAGATAAGTATTTGCTCATTTAAATCCAAATTACACCTTATTTTGGAACAGGCAGTGTATAATCAATGATATGCCAAAGATTTCTGTTAGGTCAGCACAGTCAGTTTCCAAATATGTCACAGTCTTCAGGACAGAGGACTTTACACATTATGGTTTCTTGGTGACAAGCTACATTTTTTTTTATTTTAATAAGTAACAGCAAGCAGGCAACTTTATATTATAACTGATATAACAAAAGCGAGAACAGATATTAACCTGTCCTTTGACATTTCTGTTCAATGTAAAGATTACTGTGACATGTTGATCATTAATAAATTGTAATCATTGGCAAATCCATGTGACATACTATACGTGGAATAACACTCTGGGATGGTGGACTGGACAACACGGCATATTGAGTGTTATTCCTTGCCTATGTGATATATTATAATCTATTATACCACAGTTCAGATGAATGTCTTAATCTGATTACGCAGAAGGTCTTTGTGAATACAAACAGACACCATGACACATTTATTTGTTTATCTGATGTAAATAAACAAATAAATAAATAATAAAAACATTGTGTAGTTTTTGATTTTGTACATTGGGACATAAATCTACATTTGGAGTGCAGCTGTCCAATTAAGGTAAGATTATTTTTGTTTATTGTGCAGTGTTGTCTTGTTTATTTAGGCTAGAAATCGATGCAGGTTTTTTATCTTTACCAAGCAGGAACTACACCTGTTTAATCAGTTAATCTTGTATTTTGGTGGACTATAGCGGCCTGATCCGGGGTGAAACCCACATTTTCACTAAGCCTAAAATTATTCAAAAAACCTATCACATACAATGGCAATGTTTAAAAATGTAAATGAAAATCATATTAATCAAAATTAATGAGGTGCTTAAACATTTTTACTTTGTAAGCACGGCAAAAAAAGGTGGAAGGGGGAAGAGGAAAAAGAGGGATGAAGCATAGTGTTCTGCAGTTATGCATTGTTGTCAGTAAAGTATTTATTGTATTGTTTTGAAAACATGTTGGGTCATAAACACCGTTTTGTGTATCAGATCAACTCTTAAAACAAAAATAAAACATATTGTGCCACTGCCAACAGTTAGACCACTGACTGCACTTACAGTACATGGGTCCTTTGTAGATTAGACAGGACACCCCTTATACAGGCCTTTCAGTAACAGCTGTAAATTTTATCGGTTTTAAATGTGTTCGAACTCAAATTTGTTTTGAATGTGAAGTGTAAAAGGAAGCCAACAGCTAAAGACAAACAGCACCTTAGTGGTGGTGAAACTTACCGGTTGTGGAAGTTTCGCTGGTCCTGGAGCAAAATAAATCACCTTCTTCATTTCCAATGTATATTAGTGTACGCTTTGAACAGATGAAGAATATGTATTAAATAATAGAAGATAGAAGTGCAGTGCTCAGTCTCATCTACCCACTTCATCTGCAGCTGTGTAATAATTCAAATCTGATTTCATGCTAGAGTAGTTATACATTTTTGTATCTGCCTTATAATTGGCTGCTAACCCTAATCCTCAGCTTCTGATTAAGTAGGTGTGTTAAATGAGTAAAATTGGATTTCTCTTCATACCACTATAACGCGATCACTGGTAAAGTGTTATACACACACACACACAAACAGACACACACAAGCATATGCTTATTCATTTCATTTGCAAAACCCTCCACCCATGAAAGTCAGGGATATTTGCAGATCTAAATAAAGAGAGATTTAAAGCCAGTCTAAATGCACATAAGTGACCCTTGAGGAAGGCTGAGGGGAGAGTCACACCCTCACTATAAACCAGAGACCAACCAGTAAATCTAGTAAAACTAATATCAAAAATTTCACATTACAAAGAAGGTGCTGTCATATTATCACTAACCTCAAAGTTTTCCTTATCAGTAGTGACTTGATTATCCAAAGACTGAGCAGTTTGATGGTTGAAGATGGCTTTGAGTTGAGTCTAATCCAACAGACACAGAAAGCAGTGTGGTGTATGGAGGAAAATGTAGTTCTACCCATCAACTGGATCAACGGGTTTCAGTTCCCATTCTGCATACCCCAAAGCTTGCAAGCATGTCAGCTGTCATGGGATCAGTCCAACATAAAGCCGATAACCAAATGTAAATTCTCCCTTTGTAATTAACTCCTGATGGAATTGTAGGCATGAGGATTCACTTCAATCCAGAGGTTAAAAGTCGACTGAACTCAGTCGGAACCAGATAAACCACCTTTTCCCAGCCTCAGTAAGAAGCCAAGCCAGTTTAGAAAATTTTGGAGTGTTTTGCCTACTAAAATTAACCAGCCCCATCACTGGTCTTATCCCTGTGACTGAGGAAGGTTTAGATCATTTAACAGGTTTAGATAATTTAACACTGCAGACCACAAAAGACGCATTTTAATACATTTCCTAACCATAAAAGAGTTGCACATTCTAATATTTTACTTTTGGATTACTAAAAGCCTTTAGCTTGGATTACAGTGTGCATTTGCCATGACATTGTTTCAACAACCTTATGCAATGTCATGACATTTACTTACATCAAGAGTTTTAAAAGTTTTGGCTGAGACCGTATTAATGGTCTTGGTGGCTGATAGTCAAACCACTCTATAAAGTCTTCTAAAAAAGACTTTGAAAGACTGGTCAAAATTTCTGTTATTGTGATCAGTTAAACAAGAGGAAAATAAAATGATCTCCAAAAGGCATAAAGTTACAGATGACACATTCCCTTTATATTTTTAACAAAATAATTTCTTTTGTTTTCATCTTTTACATTTTTTTAAATAACAGAAAAAGAAAAGGGCCCGCAGCAAAAGTTTGGGCACCCTGCAAAGTTGGTACCTAATAGCACCCCCTTAGGCAAGTATCAAAGCTTGTAAATGCTCATTGTAGCCAGCCAGGAGTCTTTCAGTTCTTGTTTGAGGGATTTTCACCCATTCTTCCTTACGACAGTCTATCAGTTCTGTAAGATTCCTGGGCTGTCTTGCACGCACTGCTCTTTTGAGGTCTATCCACAGATTTACAAAGATGTTTAGCCCAGGACACTGTTAGGGTCACAGCAAAATCTTCAGCTTGCGCTTCTTGAGGTAGTCCATAGTGGATTTTGAGGTGTGTATAGGATCCAATTGTAGAACCCATGTTTGCTTTCAGAATTGAATTGAATCTATTCTTCTCTCTACCTGTGAAATGTTCTGCATAGTTCTGTACAACCCCAAAGTATAATCCACGCCCATGCCTAACACAGTTGCACTGGGTGTTCTTTTCATGAAGTCCTGTACCCGTTGTTCTCCAAACATTCCTTTGATCATTGCGGGCAAAGAGTTCTACTTTAACCTCATCTGTCCCCAGGACATTTTGTCCAAAATGTTTTTTTGCTAAATTTTTATGAATTTGGTGGTGAGAACACAGGAGAGGTTTTCTTCTGATGACTCTTCCATGAAGGCCATATTTGTGCAGGTATCACTGAACAGTTTACACAGCATACCATAACTCCATATTCTGCCAAATCTTCCTGGAGGTCTTTTGCAATCACTCAAGTGTTCTGCTTTTCTAGCAATCCTACAAGCCATTCTCTCTGATATTTTTCTTGGTCTTCCAGACCTTATCTTGACCTCCACTGTTCCTGTTAACTGCCACTTCTTAATTGCATCCCGAACTGAGAAAATAGGTAGCTGAAAATACTTTGTTATCTTCTTATAGGCTTCTCCTCCTTTGTGGGCATCAATGATTTTAATTTTCAGGGTGCTAGGCAACTGCTTAGAGGAATCTATGGCTGCTGATTGTTGGGGCAAGGAGTCTGGGTATTTAGAAAGCTTAGAAATCACCTGGTTTTTCCTAACAATGACTGTAAACAAGCCATGACCCTAACACGCTAATTAAGGTCTGATACCTTGGTGTTTCATGTTCAACTTTATGCCTTTTTGAGATCATTCAATCTTCCACTTGATTAACTGTTCATGTTAATAGAAACTTTGACCAAGGGTTCCCAAACTTTCGCATGCCACTATAAGCAAATTTTTACAGTATTACACCAGTATTACAGTACTTTTTTACTTTTTCAGGACATTCCAAATTTTTGTTATGATTTAGCCTGATGATTTTCCCTCTTTTCTCAGCTTCAGTATGGCATGTTTTTCCCCATAGACAGTTTTCTGGTATTCATGATGGTTTAACCTTTTCAACAACAAATGCAGTTTTCATAGACAGAAAAAAAAGGGCTCAAACCAACAGTAGACATTCAGAACTACTGTATTAACTGTTTAAATAGTCAATCTAACAGAGCACACCTGGACAACATGAAATACATGTCACTCGTATGTTCCATTATTTTTGATCAATGGAAAAAGGCATGTGTTAAAATAAAAGATGCCAAGACATTTGTTTAACATATCTATAGATGTAAATATCAGGAAATAAAAACTGAAACATCAAGTCAATCATCTCATATTTATCTTTTGATCTTAAACGCAAATTTCTTTACCCTGGAGCAAAAATAAATAATTTAGCCTTGTCTTTCCAATACTAAATAAATGAGACTGTGAAGCTGCAGCTTTCTGTATACAGTAATTTAATTATACGTTACATATCCAACAAAGTAAACAATGGATGAAGGAGTAAAGGATGGAAAATTTTGCAGAAACACTCCAACACACAGTTTCGTGGAATTTAACATAAACAGATAAAATGAAATACAGTATGTGGTTGCATAGGGAAAAAATGTAAACTTAACATTGCCATCTCATAACTTTGTATTGCAATTTCATTTGATAAGACTGTAGATTTCAAAATTACACAATAAGACTACAGTATATCTGAAAACTCATGAAGTTCATTAAAACCATGACGTCTTTCACTGACATTAACGCTCATTTAGTCCACTTTCTGTTCAAATAATCAGTCATATAAAGATAAAGAAGATAAAAACCATATCATACACTATTATTATTATAATATTAATAGCACTGCAGTATTGCAGCATTAA
The DNA here is from genome assembly GCA_028565275.1 of Leiocassis micropogon. Classification (NCBI taxonomy): domain Eukaryota; kingdom Metazoa; phylum Chordata; class Actinopteri; order Siluriformes; family Bagridae; genus Leiocassis; species Leiocassis micropogon. Next base: position 14,595,968 of record JAOVVA010000029.1, on the reverse strand, counting down.
CACAAAATCTCACTCCCGTAATCATAGCAGCTCTAGAAAAAAAGGGTTTAATGAGTAACGTCCTGTGATCAGTAAGGATCTGAAGAAGTGGATAAAAGCCTAAAACTCATCCTCATTGATCAGTAGAGGCGTCACTTTGACTCACTTCTGCCGTCAGCAGTTCCGGGCTCAGGTTGCGAGTTTCCGCAATGAGGCGCTTGACGCCCACCATCCACTGGCTCACTTCGTTAACGTAATCCACCATCAGGGCTCGGTGGATCTCATCTGCTTTGTCCCAATTCTTATTGCTCAGCTCTAAGAAAAGAAATGTGTAATTATTTACATTTTCTCAGGAACAACATCTTAAGCAGAATTAATCCTGATCCAGTTTAATACAGGGTAAGCTAGTGTGAGCAGTGTTGGATGGGAATCACCTGGTGTTAAAATGTTTAAAATTTCTTTACAATCCTAAACAAACTTCAGAAATAATTTGCTCCTACTACACAGGATGTTTTGCTGCCTCCCAATATGTGAATAGTTTAGATTGCACCACCTGTTGGATCATAGCGGTACAGCAATATCTTAAATGTAAACAAATATACATTAAAAATATATTTTAAAAAAACATTTAACATTTGAGTATAAACTGCCACACAAAAAATATCGCAATACATACATGAATCAATTTTTCCCCGCCATCTCTAATAACACATGGTTTTGAGAATAATCAATTTTATAACATTAATGAAACCCAACTTAGTTTCATTAATGTTATAAAATATAGAAAAATGTATGTGAAAGTGTGTGATGGTCATGCTTTAACTATTCTGAATATGCTATGCACGATCATGAACAGAACCATGAGAGGCCTTGGGTTTGGAAAATTAGTTGACATTTCAGGATTTCAGTAACAGTGAATTAATAATCTATGTGGGTATATGCTAATAAAAATTAAAAAAATAATTAATTAATTAATTAAAATCAAGCTCTAAATTGTGTTTGTCTTCAATTAAAGATAAATGTTGTACAATCAATTATTCTTCTGAGGAAAAGATCAGTTAAAAAAAAATAATAAAATATTGCATGCCCAATATTGCCATGACATTCAACTCTAGGCATTGTATATGTACAAAATACATGTGCATATTTACAATTCACGACAAGTTCTTAAGCACACGTGCATGCCAGAGCACGTATGATGGTGTCTGAATGCACTCTTTGGTTTATTCACAGAAAAAGTGGTATATAAGCACTAACCCGTTTTCTGCTCTACTACATCAAAGCCACATTGTATAGAAATCCAAGTTGTAGAAAAACAAGTGTGTTATGGTGAGCCAAAGGAAGTAGTACCATAACCCTTGGGATCAAACAGAGAAAAGCCTGGAAAATTCTACAGTCTAAGAGAAATGTCGGAAAAACCCTAGTCCGAGTGGCCCAGTGGTAAAGTGCTCGCCCTATCATCCGGAGATCGCAAGTTCGATTCCCGGGTGATGCTGTAACCTCTCGCAAGTGGAGGTTAGGGAGAAAATCGTGAAAAAAAAAAAATAATAATAATTGGAATTTTGGAATTAATATTAGCTATAAATTCACATCCTAACCTTATGATTCTTCGACTCACCTTGGGAAAGTCCATTCATTCTACATTTGACCGAAAGAGAGAGTTTTCCACTTCTCCACATCTCCTCAAACACCTTTAGTCGCCTCTCGACATCATCACACACCTGTTTCTGGAAAGACAGAAGCAAGGTCGGATTCAATGCTCCTACATTTCAAACAGCTTCAATTTCATACACTGTCCAGGCTGATGCAAACAGCTGGAATGAAAACTGATTCCAGCAATAAAAAGAAGTTGAAACTGACTTGCATTGTCTGTTAAAGTTTATGGCAAGGCAATTATGAGAGTTACTATTTCCACTAGGCGTCACTGATATTACTGATATGACTTAAACCCTGTACTAAAAACTGCTCCTAAAGAGGTGTGACTGATCATTTAGCACCACAAAATGGGATTAGATTGGTCAGATTATTATATATATATATACATACTGTATATATATATATATTTTTTATTACCTTTACAGTTTGTTGACACGCCGTCAGTGCCCAGAGAAGCGGTGCTTGAACATTGTTAAAGTTTGGTTCGTTCTCCAGCTGTACAGTCGAGTCACTCTGGACCTTTGGAGAACCCTGGTGTGAATCTGCTGCTCCACCTGAAGGAATTTTACTCTTGGGAGGTGGGGTAAATCCAGCCACAGGCGGGGGTACTGAATTACTTGGAGGAATTGAACTAACCGCTGGAGAAGAACTTAACCCGGATTCAGGACCTGCCAACACAGTGCAGGAAAAAATCAGTCTTAAAGTCACCACTCAGCTGGGGAACAGTAATCTCTTCACCACATCTGCTTCTGAACTGATGGATGCGTCATGAAACGTACAAATTGGAGCCAGTAGTGGAGTGATTACTGGAGATGTGCTCAAGGTCAGCCCTTGTCTACTGCACTGGAAAGTACACCAACACCACAACTATCTCTTCCATTCTATCAGTTCTTCCAACCAAACACCTTCTAATTCAATGGGGGTTTTTTTGTGTAGTGATTTATTTTCTGCATTCTAGAACAAAATTTTTTTATTTTTTTTAAAACTATGAAATAACACATATGGCATTAGGTAATTAAGTAACAACAGCAACTGTCTGTTGTTATTTTAAGACATGAAGGTCAGCTGTTCTGGAATAGATCTTGCAAGAACAATATTGTCAAGTGCATTTGCAAAACCCATCAAGCACCATGATGAAACCAAAACCAATAAGACCAAAATTTTATTCACTAAAAAGTTCATTTGTAGTTACCAGCCTCAAAAATAACCAATTAACAAACAGCATCTCAGGTTAGAACCGTTATGAAGGCTTTACAGAGCATAAGTAGTGGACACGTCTTAATATCAACTATTCAAATGGGATTATTGCATATTTTGCAATCAAGCACGGGGAGAACATGCAAACTCCATACACACAGAGACAGGAATCGAGCCTGGCCGGGAATCGAACCCGGACCCTGGAGGTGCAAGGCGACAGTGCCAACCACTACATTACCGTGCCGCTGCCAACATACCGTATGTGAGTATTTTCAACAGTGCTCTGCTACTCATCGACAGCCCTAGTAGTGTCTTAATCTCAGATGAGATGGTCTTGACTACAGCACTGTAGCTCAGATAAATAAAATGGTCTGGGTCGTAAGGCAAACATCAAGAGGGCATTTAAAACAGTGTAGTAACTTTTTTTCTCCAGTTAGCAAAAGTATCATGCAACTGACTGTGCTGATATAGAGCAATAAAGCAGTGATGGATATTACATTTAAAAGTTTTAAAGCTAAAGCAGTTACCAAAGAAAGAAACTTTGGTAAACATAAAGAAAGAAATCCGGAGGGAGGATTGATGGATGAACTATTTGACACCAGGTACGGCAATCACAAGGGAGCACCCAATACGATATTATTACGATGACTTAGTGCCGATTCAATTTGTATTGCGATTCTGTAAGTATCACGATTTTATAAGTATCCTGATTTGATATTACACTTTTTTTTGGATTTTGATACAATTCTAAACAATCCTAGAAAATAATTTGCTCCTACTGTACAGGATGCTATAATGTGTGAATATTTTATGCACCTGCAGGATTATAGAGGAACTGCAACATATTACCATTATACTTTCAAGCATACACTGACCAGCCATAGCATTATAACCACTTGCCTAATATTGAGTAGTTAAAACAGTAATGATCTGCGTGTTCCTTACACCCTTCTACTGGAACCAGCATTAACCTTTTTTCTTAATTTGATCTACACTAGCTCTTCTATACACTAGCTCAAGGCTATCTGATGCACACGGGCCAGCCTTCACTCCCCATGTGCATCAGATAGCCTTGATTACCCATGACCCCGTTTCCAATTTCCCCCATTTTTCCTATCTTGGATCACCTTTCGGTATGTGCTGACCACTGCAGCTTGCAAGAATCCCACAAGAGCTGCAGTTTTGGGGTTGCCAGTTGTCTAGCCATTACAGTCTGCCCCTTCTCACAGTAGCTACATTTTTAAATATCTTGTTACAATTGCAGCTAGAAGTGGTTGGGATATATTAGGCAGAAAGTAAACCTTTTTTCCTGAAATTAATGTGCTGGAAGCAGAAAAAAATGGGTAAACATTAGGATTTGAGTGACTTTGACAAGGGCCAAATTGTGATGGATAGAAGACTGGGTCAGAGCAACTTCCAAACTGCAGATCTTGTGGGATGTTCCTGGTCTGCAGTGGTCAGGACTTACCAAAAGTGCTCCAAGGAAGAAAAACAGGTGAACTGGCAACACGATGCTCCCGGTGCTCTAATGTTTCGGCAGATATATTATCCCCTCACAGCATGATATAATAGGTGATGACCCTGTGTGCTGTAACATTCGATAAAACTACCTACTGTTACAAGGTGAGGGGCGCCTGCTACACCGGCCAAAGAGAATTTATGTTTTACACATATATAAATGTATTTATTAAAAAGTTTATTTTACAGTCAGTGTGTGACATCACTGAATCGATTTTCGCCCACCTCTCCTTCACATTATACAAGGATAATTATTATTGTTATATTGTAATATTGTTGTTGTTATTATTATGGTCCTGTGATACGGAGAATAAATTAGTCACATATCAGTGACTAAGCATGAAGTTCATATATTTCTTACACACACACACCACAGAAAACCATGATAAACATGTTATTTACAACCTTCATCAAGCTTGAATATCTTAAGCAGAGCGAAGCACATGGATCAAACTATACCAGATGTACCAGATGTCAGTGGATCTGACTCACTCTGAGCTGAGAGTTGGGGTGGAGGAACCCTCTTGTTGAGAAGATTCCGCTTCTGTCCACCAGTGTTGGTCTGCAAGCCGTATGAAAACTGAGGCGGGTCATTCCAGCCCCGATCCTGATTCCCTAAACAAAGCAGAAATGTATATTACTACACACTTTAATTCGGTGCTGTTGACTGTTTTTTTTTTCCCCCAACTGCATTCCGACAACTTCCGCCTCCGTGCCAACTGTAAACAAGGACTAGAATCAGTCCTAGAGCAGAACGCGACAAACGAGCCAATCCGAATCAGGAGGCGGGATGAGTAACAACCAATCACAGAGTGTCTCTCAGAATACAGGTACATTAAAAAAACGCTACGTGGACCGGTCACAGATATACAGCTGATTAGTTTACAGCAAGCAACAGCCGCACATCCTAAACTATTACTTCTCGCACCTGGGGTATGATGATTGTTTTTACCTGGTTTAATATAAAAGTCGCTCATAGCAGCCGATTACAAAACTTAAGACAAGACAGGACAGGACAAGAAGCAGATGCCGACACAACACCCGGAAGTGTGAACACCCGAAACATTACGAGTTTCTTTAGCTCATTTAACTTCAGAATAAAAGTCACTTTGTGACCTCGATGCCTAGGTAAAATACTCTTGACCACCTCTCGAATCCTCTTGTTTTTAAATTAAACATTTTAACAATGTGTGTTAATTTAACGCATTAAATCGTTTTATTACATTTATAGTTTTTTTAAATATACATTCTATATTTATATATATTACGATACTTAAATACATCAAACCAAATGGCTAAATATACAGTGCTGTGAAAAAATATTTGCCCCTTCCATTTTTTGCATATTTGTCACACTTTAATGATCGAGATAATCAAACAAATTTTAATATTAAACAAAGATAACCAAAGTAAATACAAAATACATTTTGTAAATTAACCTATCTGACCCTGTTTGAAAAGTAATTGAACCCTTGCAAAATAAATCATGAATGAACTGGCATTTTTGGAGTTAAACTTCTCTTGCCACACCCAGACCTGATTACTTCCAGATCTGTTGAATCACGAAATCACTTAAATAGAACTTGGCTCACAAAGTGAAGCATGTTTAAAAGAGCTAAAAAAGAAAAACACAATTTAAATAAATTCAAGAGCAGATGAGAAACAAATTTACTGACATGTATCAGTCTGGAAAGTGTTACAAAGCAATTTCTAAAGTTTTGGGACTCCAATGAACCATGATGAGAGCTATTATCCACAAATGAAGAAAACTTGGAGCTGTGTCTATCAAAATTACACCAAGAGCACAATCACCCTCATCCAGGAGCTCTTAAAAGAACCCAGAACGATATCTAAAGAACTGCGGGCCTCAAGAAAGACACTGGGGCAAATTAAAGAAAAAAAGGGGAGAGTTCCAGGGTGAACGCCAATGGGCTGCTTTGAATGGGCTGCTTTGCAGCTTCAAGGCCTGGACGACTTGATGGTTGATTATAGTTGATGGAACCATGAATTCTTAGCTCTACCAGAAAATCCTGAAGGAGAACATTCAGCAATCATTTTGTGACCTTAAGCTTAAGCACTCTTAAATTATGGAGCAGAAAACACCCCAGCAAGTCCACCCCTGAATGTTTAAAAAAAAAAAAAAAAAAAAAAACTAAATGAAGGTTTTGGACCGGCATAGTCAAAGTCTTAACTTAAATCCGATTGAGATCACCTCAAACAGGCCATTCATGCTCTAAAACCCTCCAGTGTGGCTGAATTAATTAATTCTGCATAGAAGAGAGCCAAAATTCCTCATGTGAAAAACTCATTGGTAGTTATCGTAACCATTTGAATGCAGTTGTTTAAATGGAGCAAAGTCACAACTACTGTAGTTTTTAGGATTAGGGGGCAATTACTTTTTCACATGGGGCCAGGCAGGTCATAACAGCTTTTTTCCTTTAATTAATGAAATCATTATTTAAAAACTGCATTTTGTATTTGCTCGGTTTATCTTTGTTTTGATGTCATTCGACATTTGTTTGATAATCTGAATTATTTAAGTGTGACACATATGCAAAAAACTGGGATTTGTCTTTATGTTCCTAATTTAATCCTTGTTAAATCTGCATAGTCAAAAGAGTAGCGTTGACACACACATCGAATGATGCTAATTCTAGTGTTTTCCTCATAAAAATTCTGGCCACGGCTGTCTGTGTCAGTAGAAAACCCACACACCTGCTACAAAGTTCGGGCATGCTATCAGTAATTTGAGCCTGCAATAAACACCCAAACCTGAAAAATGTTAATGTTCCTATTTTGATGCAAGTATTGCAATGTCATGTTTGTCACATTGTCACTTTGTCGCTCTTGTTTGTACATTTGCATGTGCACTTTATTTTGTCTCTTCTATATAAAAAAAACTTAGATAGTTCCCTGTTAACGTAAAATGTCAATCTGTCTTGTCCCAGCTAGCCAGCTAATTAGGTCTCTAATTTAGCTAGTTATTTTTTTGTTAATCTATGTTGTCATGTCAATCTGTCTGGACTCAGCTAGCCAGCTAATTAGGCTTCTAAATCAGCTAGTTAGTTTTCTGTTCATTTATGCTGTAAATTTATGTTGTGGGGAGGAAACCAGAGTACCCAGAGGAAACCAACCAAGGACAGGAAGAACATACAAACTCCATGCACACAGACGTGTGAGGCAACAGAGCAAACCACTACACACCATGCCGCCAAGCCAACAGTTTAAATTTGTTTACTTTATGCATGTCTTGTTCAGCCCAGTCAATACTTCTTTTACTAATTTTGGCAAATGATCTTGCATAAATTCAAATATGTGTCTCCACTTCCTTCCAGGTCTGGTTCAAGCTTAGATTTCAAGTGTAAATTTTTTGAAGACTTAATAAATCACTATTTAAAAAAAAAAAAATCTAATACTCCCTGTTTAACAAATATTAATTAAGATATACTAGAAGATTAATTTCCATCTAATTATCCTAATTATCTTATTTAAATGTTTCTGTCATATTGTTTCTTATTCTTATTTCTACATTCTTGTTTTTGTGAATTTAGCTCATTAAAACTATTCAAATATGCCACATTGATTTGAAATAAATGTTTACGTTCAAAAGCGTCCATCTATCTTCCAACAATGGTTTACAGTTTTCAGGAAAAAGGTTTTCAAGAAAAAACAAAAACAAAATGTAAAATATTAAATAGAGGAAGTGTGTGTAGACATATGTCTAATTCACATTTATTAAAAGAAAATGCTTCTGTTAAACACAATAGAAAAACGCAGGAGGATTTCTGCTCATCTTTGCGATCAAGCTAAATAGGGCTGGGTCGATCAGCTCTACCGTTTCCTCTGAAAAAAGTTGCAACACTCTCCATTGATGCACTGCATGCTAAGCAGGTCATGCAGAGGCCAGCATCCTGAGTGTTTTTTTTTTTTCTTTTTACCAGTCGAGTATGTAATATAATTTTATTACAGGAGAAATTAAAATTGTGCGGTTGATTATTTTCTTACCTTTGTTATAGTTGAAAGAACTGGTTTACCTGGATTACCATGCTTTGAAAATTCACCCTTAAGTGTTTCATGCCAATGAAAATCTGCACATTCTTATGATGCTGGTAAAGTGGCATTGGTGACATTCCCATTACTGATACTTTTAAAGTCTATCCAGCATTTTCTTTATGACAGATCACACAGTTAAAACTTTTCTTTTGCTTTTTTTTATTTTTTTATTCTGAAGCAATTCATATAGTATACTTTTTTTTTACATACACTTCCACTTATATACATTATAAGCCAACATCTAGTGTAGTGTAGTACCATTTTTTTAGGGGTGTATTTTGGTCCATTCACTCGCCATCCATCACATCATGCAATGGCTGCTGCCATGGAGATATATTTATTGATTCTGCAGCAGTTAATCACGGGTTGATTTGCCAGCTCGACGCCCAATTCTCATTCACACACTATGGGCAATTTGGGAAGGCCAGTGAAACTAACCTGGAGTACCCACAACCCACCAAGCACCAGGACAACATACAAATTTCAATCACACAGACAGAGGCAGGAATTAAATCCGGATCCAAGGAGATTTGTAATGATAGAATATTACTCTATTAGCAATCAAAGCAATCAAATTAACCCAACAACAGTTTAGGATTGTTTAGGATATTCAGAATAATTTCTATGTAATCTAAGCATGGTTATTAAACGTCTCAGAATTTCAGAAACTACCGTTCAGGTCTACGCACATATTTTACTTATCTCCTGCTACACATTGCACCACACACTTACACATGAGCAAAAGAAGAACAAAGACGCCTTAATGATAAACAGTGGCTTTCAAAACTGACCTAAAAGTCATTCAAAGATTTTTCCATGATAGTTGGTTAATGTTGTGAATGGCCAGTGTTTTCCCCATTGTGACATCACATGTTGATGTATAAAGGCATTATATTAAAAACAATGCTCAAAAAGTCAGATGAAAGTTCGATTTACAATTCCATTTAAAAAAAATCCATTACAATTTGTATTTATTTGTACAACAATGAAAAAAAAATCCTAATACTTTAAATATCAATAATTACGTTTTTCTTTTTTCAAGTTCATATTTTAGAGTAGGAAGTCTTGAACTAAATTCTGGTTCCTCCAACATCTTTATGTATATATATATATCTTTCAGTTTAGTCCACATTTCGTGCTCTGTTTATGAATTACTTCCCACTCTTCTTCTCCTGCTTCCCCTTTACACACAACCTACAGTACATCTCTTTAATGACTGCATTACAATAGCCTACCTCATAATCTGTTTGTGCTACTTCAGAGATAGCACACATCCTGACCAAAACAGTGCTTGATTTTCTTAATTTCAGAAAGAAAGGTCCTCCCAAGTATTCCTTCTCACACGGTAAATGTCTTTTGTCATAAATAAATGTGTTAATATTATTTCTGGGGTGGATCAAATTAAAACCGTGTTGCTCCCAGTGCCCTTATTGCACCATAGTCATGACTGGCAGTTGACTTCATCACAGACATCCCAGTTTCCCCAAGATAACACTGTCATCATGTTCATCACAGACAGAATCTCCACATCCCTGTTGCTGCTCCCACTACCCACTACCTGGCCAGGCTTGATTCCCGTCTCTATGTGCATGGAGTTTGCATGTTCTGCCCGTGCTTGGTGGGTTTCCTCTGGGTACTCCGGTTTCCTCCCACAGTCCAAAGACCAGCAAGATTAGGCTAATTGGCGTTCCCAATTTGCCCGTAGTGTGTGAATGAGTGGTGTGCCCTGGCACCCTGTCCAGGATGTACCCCACCTCGTGCCCTGAGTCTTCTGGGATAGGCTCCCGGCTCCCGCGACCCTAAATGCAGGATAACATGGTATAGATGATGAGTGAGCGAGTAAGTCTTTCATTCTGTAATGGGATGCGTTTTGGGACCTACAAATCCCATCAGCCTTAGATCGTAATGAGATGTCACAAACCTAAGTAACAGACAGAGGTGGAAAGAGTAATAAAATGTTGTACTTAAGTAAAAGTACTGTTACTTTAGTGAACTTTTACTGAAGTACA
>JAOVVA010000029.1:14568510-14583217 GCA_028565275.1 Leiocassis micropogon | reverse complement strand
CTGACTGTCATTTGCATTGACTAATTATGAAAATCAGAGAAATATATCATTTGCGTAATAATTTGGAACGTAGTGTAGATGGATCCCCGAAAAACCCGGAAGTCGAGTCTGGGAGAGAATCTCCTGTGATAATTGTGTCTTTGAGCAAATACAGAGCGCGTGCAGCTGCAGCGTCTGATCCTCGGTTGATTATTCCAGCACGAGGCAAAAGATCCAAGTTGTCAGTGAAAGCACTCTTGTCCATCGTCCGCGAATGTGGAAGTGCCGCGAGCATACACGCGCACACAAAGATGCGAATCGTAATCAAACAGCGAGAGCGATCAAATCCGGAAGCGCAGTCCAAGATCAAAGGTCGGTAAACTTTGCGGAGTCAGACACAAAGGCAAAATTGAGCGATAATCCAAAGGGCGAGACACAAAGACGAAATCCAGAAAACAAGGGTCAAAATACATATAACTAGAAAAAAATAACAAGACAGGATGGGAAGCACGCAAGTAAGATACATCGGAGTGAAGTTTCCAGCTTTCTTTTAAAGATGCAGGGGAGTAGCTTGATTATTGACAGGTGTGCTCAGGTAATTGGCTGGGATAGCGGGAAACGGCATGGATGGGGGTTATGACCTGGAAGTACTAGGGTGATCAGGCTGGCTCGTGACAAACCAGACCAAAAAAAAAAACATTCATTTTTAAATTGCGCAAAGCATTTTAAAAGTGAGTGTTTTTTTTTCTTTAAGAAGAAAGGGACATTCAACTAAATATAATGTTTGCTGCATGTATATTTTGACCCTGTGTTGACTGATGAAAAATGTAAACTTGTGTGCCAAAATCCTTTCTATTAAAGATATACAATTGTATGAGGTACAGTTAAAGACCAGTTCAGTGTGCTTTCACTGACAACTCGAATCTCTTTGCCTCGTGCCGGAATAATTAATTTCAGTGCAGAAATTGAAAGCCCAAAAGTGCCATGAGATTCATGTATATGCTGAGTGTAAGTTAACTTCCGACCACAACTGCACATTTAACCCCAGGCTATGTTGCAACTAACCGCTAGTATGTGGCAATTGTAAATTCATTGTTTGTTGAAGGTAAAAGACTTAAAAGCTCACATTTAAATGCACTGTCTTAAAAGAACTATAAGATACAGACAGAAATGCATAAAAAGAAAAAGAAATGTTTACGACCAACACTGATTTCACCTGCACATTGGCAATCATGTTGTTAACATCCAATTCTTTATTTAAAGTACTTCAATATTGCATTAAAAGTATTATTTCTAGTTATTTTCTGGCAACAGTAATTCATATTAAATAAAATCAGTAAACCTGAACAAACCATTTGATCAGCCCAGATTTGAAAAAAAAAAATTATGCAACATTCTTAATACAATTATGGTCATACAACCTGAAACTAGCTATAAATACATAAGGGATCTGTGTTTAAGATTTTTTTGAGCTTGCCTAATTATTAGTAAAATGAATAAATTTTTTAAAAATAGGACTTTTGCAGGGTTTTTTTAATGGTGTTTTTTATTTATTTTTAATGAGACAGATTACGCCCATTTGGCTTGTGCCATCCATGCTTGCTGAGCCAGCTTTTCCACATGTGTATGTGGATGACTATTTGCACTGCAAAATATTGTGAAACAGTACTGATGGAAGCAAATAGGAGTGTGATTCCTTTTTAATTGCGTCTCTTTTGGTGAAATGGAAACAGTGAAATTCTTGAATTCATCCAGAACATTAAAAGTAAGTACATTACAGTGTATTGTACAAAGGTGTTAACAAATCTATTATATTAGCATTTTCTTTGCATATACCACTTGTTAGTTTACCTCCCTTTTTGGGTAATGGTTTTGGCATGAAACCAAGAGATGGTGTATAAGATAATATGACATGTGAAAATTCCCCAGAACTTTACGTCTTTCAACAGAGCACTTGTTAGGACTTTATTGCATAATATTAATTCTAATGCCGTTATGCATGACAGATCAATCTTATCTCAGTAATCAGGTGCTTGAATTCAAGAGGGGAAGTTTTCATTTTTGAGACAAGATCTGTTCCTTTCAATGTTGTGACTTGTGGAGTTACATATTTTGTGTATAATATTCCTACAATAACCATACAACACCTAAAATAACAGTTATAAAATCATCTGAATATGGCTTATATATTCTATTCTTTAAAATCTGTTTTCTATATTTAGGAAGTCTTAGACTGATATTCTTGAAGCATTTAAGGAAGTGACAGATAATATTGCTGTACACTTTGCGACATCTTTGGATTCACCAGAAGTCAATACTACCAAACCATATGAATCAGAGAAAAATCAAAATCAATTAAATCAAAGGTAAAATGCAAAGCTGGGGAATTTCCCTAGGAAACCCCAATCACCCTTCCGAACACTAATAAAAACCGGAACAGTGATATCACTGAGCAGGTTTACTCTTAATGTTATAAGAGTAAACCGGAAACACTTTTTTATTTGGCACTCTAATTGAGCTAATGTAACCCCTAGGCCACTAAACGTTGGACAAGGGGAGTTTAGGACCAACAGACTTACAGTGTAATGTGGATGAAATGCATTAGAAGAAATGTAGTACTTAAAAGAGACTTGTATAATAAACTATCTTCTGTAATGATACCACGCACCATTACAGAACATCTTGTTGTACATAATGATAACTTAGAAGACAAGAGATAACCTGGCCTTTTTCCCCATCAATTTGTGACTCTTAGTAAACATGTGTCCTAACTGGTGTGGAACCCGATTTTGGTCTTCTTCTGTTGTACCTCATTTCCCTCATAATTTCTCTCATGTTTAGTAATGTTTTTCTCATAGACCTTTGGAGCCTTGGGATTTGTATGGTGGACTTGTATATCTGATATTGCTTAGCGTGTATTTGTTCTATTTATATATTTATTTGATGATGATGATGAAAATAATAATAATAATAATTATTATTAGTAGTAGTAGTAATAGTAGTAGTAGGAGTAGTAGTAGTAGTAGTAGTAGTATTCATTCATTAATTCATTTTCTATACTGCGTAGGGTCACAGGAGGCCTGGAGCCTATCTCAGGAGACTTTGGGCACAACTTGGGGTACGGTGGACACGGTGCGCACACACTACAGGCAACTTGGGAACACCAATTAGCCTAACTCTTGACTCTGGAGGTGCAAGGCTATTGCGCTAAATATTATTATTATTTTATTTATTAATTTTTTCCCCCCACTTTTTCTAATTTTGATTCAGCTTTCAGATGCTCTGTTTTGTGTTGGGAGGTTGAAAAGTAATGTGAAAAATCAATTTTAAAAATGCTGAATTTGATTTGAGATTTTACATTTACATTCACGGCATTTGGCAGATATTCTTAAACTGTATTGGTTAATTTTTTGGAGGGAGGGGTGTTAACCCAATACCAGTGACTCAGCTGTAAGGATATCTAGAAGACGTTAGTCCCACCACATAGGTGCCAGGACTGAAATCAGTCTGGATGCACATCTTCCTCGATCCCTGAGAGATGGTGAGACCAGTTAAATAGTGCTGGCAGATTGGAGGGAATGTGGTGCAGTGCTGGGTGTGATTACAGCTTTGAGGTAAATGGGTGCTGGCCCATTTTTGGCTTTGTAGGAAAGTTCCAGTGTTTTGAATTTGAACATGCATCTGAGTAGCATGGGTGGAGAGAAATAGATAAATTCTTCTGATATTATAAAGAAGAAATTGACTAGAGCGTGTAAGGTTAGCAATGTCAGGGGAAAAGGACAGTTGATTGTCCAGAGTTACCCCAAGGTTGTGGGCAGTGATGGAAGGGATAATCTGAGTGTTGTCCAGGGAGATCATGAGACTGGAAAGACCTAGAATGATCAGCAGCTTGGTTTTACTAAGATTAAGTTAGATGATGTGCTGTCCAACATGAGATGTCTGCCAGACATGCTGAGATCGAGATGGAAACAGGAGAGGGAGGAACAGACAAAATGAGTTGAGTGTCATCCACATAAAAATGCTATGAAAAGCCATGCAAATATATGACCTCACCAAGAGATTGGATATAGAGGGAGAACAGAAGAGGACCAAGTACTGAGCCTTGAGGGACACCAATGGAGAGTCTGCGAGGAGCAGTTGTGAATTCTCTTTATGTCACCTAATATGGCCAACCTTCTAGGTAGGAAACCAGTTTCCAGATTCCAAGGCTTGCAAGGATAGCCAAAATAATCTTGTGGTTTACCGTGTCAAATGCTGCTGAGAGGTCCAGTAGGATAAGGACACATGACAGTTTGGCTGATCTAGCAGTATGGAGTTTCTCAGTTTCAAACAGGAGGGCAGTCTCTTTGGAATGTGCTGCTTGAACCAGGCTGTGTTTATTGAGGATTGGAGTAACTCTTGCTTTCTTAAATTTAATGGGAACAATAACAGATGATATGGAAAAGTTGTTGATAGTTGTGATAAAGGAGAGGAGGTCTTGTGACATGGCATGTTGGATCTCTTCGGTTGTCAGGTTGAAAAATTGTGCTAGGAAGGAGAGGGAGGGTTCTGAAATTGTACTATAGGTGTTGGGGTGGGAGCGGTGGTCTGGGAGATTTTGTGCAATTTTCCTATTGCACTATAGTGATATCTATAGCTGGAGAGGGGTGGCACAAAACCAGGTCAATGGGATTCTTTCTCATGTGTGGGGGTCAGCTGTTAAATATGTTAAAAGTGAGAAGGAATTAAAAAGAAGGAGCTTGTCAAAGGGGAGGTTAAGGTCTCCGATAACAGTAAGAGCGTTGTTAGAAAGGAAAAGACTAAGAAGCATGTCCATTTCATAAAGAAAGTCTCCTAGATAACAATGATGTGGAGGTTGATGTGAAGGACCATCTTCTAGGCAACAGCAGACCTGTACCACTAGTTTCTCATGGAGTGTGAGAGAACAAAGTGCTAGAAAATCAAAAGATTAGCTAGGGCTTAGATAAAATCTGCTTTCTTTACAGTAGACTGGCTGTTCCTGAGCCTACCTTCCACCAGTGATGAAGGATTGAGGATGAGGTTTCTGAGAGTTCTGCCTGTGCTTTTGAAAGAAATTGTCTTGGTCTGTAAGAATTTACTCACAGAGATAATTTAAACGGACATGACAACAGCCTAGTGAGGAAGAAGGTCAGGATTCAAGCCCTTCCCACATTTCAGACCTTAAGGGACACTGAAATTACTCTTGATTATTCAACTGAAAGAACAAATTAGACCTCTTTCAATCAACACTATGGAGCAATGATACTAGATACTCAATTAATATATATACACACACCCTGACAAAAGTCTTGTTGCCTATCCAAGTTGTAGGAACAACAAATAATAACTTGTTTAATCCGAAATAGAAGAACTTTAAAACATGCACTTCCTGTCAGTTCTAACCCATCTGACGTTTCTCATCAGAGCTGGTACTCCCTGGATGTTGGTTTTTGTTTGCATCTATATGATGTGTACCTTCTAAAGGCTCATGTGCAAAAAGCACAGCAAATTAGCAGTTTCTGAATCTAAACACCATCTGGCACAACCAACCATGCTAAGTCACTGAGATCACATTTTTACCATTCTAATATTTGATGCAAACATTACTTGAACTTCTCAACCTGTATCCATGTGATTGTCTTGCCACAGGTAAATTCACCGTTAGTATACTAAAATAAGAGATGTGGGAGGAAATCAAAGAAACCTGATTAAATCCACAGGCACAGAAACACAGACAATAACTCGAGCTCATGATCAACTTAATGACCGTGGAATGCTTCCTGCTGGACCACCATGCCACCCACTGTCCATTAAGATATGCCGTATAAAAATCTTTATGAGAACAGGAGGAACAACTCATTGGATTGGACTGAACCTGGTGTCTTGGTGCTCAGCTCTATTTTTTTTTTTTCATATACAGTTGGAAACAAACAGAAGCGCACTAAAATTGGCGTTTCCAAATTGCCTGGAGAGTGTGCGTGCTTGTGTGCCTGGCAATGGATTGGCATTTAGTCTGTGATGTTGTCCTAGTCCCTTGGGATAGGTCTCCAGGACTCCTGTAACCCCGTACATCAGTGCTATAGAGAAGAGTGCTCTCACTCTCACCAACCTTTTGACAGTTAACACTGCCTTTATTAGTCTAAGCCATTAAGTTGCAGAAAATTTTATAACAGTTCCAAACATACATGGCCATGAAAAAGTATTTGTCCCCTTCCTGATTTTTGCATATTTGTCATACACTAATTGGGATCATTAAACAGATTTTAATATTACACAAAAAATAACCCATGTAGACACAAAATGCAGTTTTTAAATGCTGACTTCATTTATTATAGAAAAAAAAACTGTCCAAACCTACCTGGCCCTGTGAGAACAAGTAATTTCCCCTTGCTAAAACTGTGATTTTTGGAAAGCTGAGTTAAATTTCACTTGCCACACCCAGGCCCTATTACTGCCACACCATTTGGATCAATAAGTCACTTAAATAGAACTTGTCTGAAAAAGTGAATCACTCTAAAATATCTAAAAAAGCAGCATGATCTAAAGAAATTCTAGAGCAGAAACAAAGTAATTGACATGTATCAGTTTGAAAAGGGTTACCAAGCCATTTCTAAGGCTTTGGGACTACAGTGAACTGCAGTGAGAGCCACTATCCACAAAAAAAGAAAACTTGAAGCAATGTCGGGCCTACCAAAATTACTCCAAGAGCACAATGCGACTCATCCACAAGCTCCTAAAGAACCCAGAACTGGAGGCTTTACTTGCCTCAGTTATGGTTACTGTTCATAATTCAACAATAAGAAAGAGACTGGGCAAATATTATGTGAATCATGAATTCTGTGCTCTACCAGAAAATCCTGACCTCAAGCATTTGGGTTATGTAGCAGGAAAATGATCCGAAACACACCCGCAAATCCACCACTGAATGGCTTAAAAAAATATTTAAGCTTAAAAAAAAAGAAAAAAAGGTTTTGGAGTGGCCTAATAAGAATCTGGATGGAGATGCTGTGGCATGACATTAAACAGGTTAAGCCCCTAATGTGCCTGAATTAAAACAATTCTGCAGAGTGGGCCAAAATTCCTCGAGTTTTAGGAAGTGTAAGGTAATATGATGAGAATCCCAATTCATTGTGCTTCCTGACTCCTCATGTCATAGCACTTGCTATAGCCCGTATCCAAACGAATGTACATCCAAACAGCTCATATCTGCCGGAACCCTGGGAAAATACAAATGTATTTCCTATCGTCTCCGGATACATCTATGATTTGTTAATGACTGGTTCTTTTGATGTACAGGATATACGTGACACAGGGCACCTGGCCAAAAGCTTAAATATGCTCTCTTTGTTGATAATAAACAGAGATCTTCAAAGATCATGCTTTCCTGGTTAGAACGTCAGACAGGAAGTGTATTGAGGTTACACAAGATGCAATAATTCGTCTTCTTTTAATTCATCTTAAAACGTAACATTTCGGACACTCTTCCTCTTAAACCTCACTGGGGCCAGGCAGCTTTTTCACTTAATAAATGAAATCATTGTTCAAAAACTGCATTTTGTATTTCCTCTGGTTATCTTTGTATAATATTAAAGATTTATTAGTATAAATCATTTAAGTACAAAAAACATATAAACCCAATAATTAACAAAGCATTGTGTGAAAATTAGTTCAAATTCTGTTTACTTAAGGAGTTTTTTTTTTAATTTTTTTTAAACAGCTACGTGTCACTTTTTCTTTTGAAATACTGCTTCTGTTCTTCTGTTCTCAAACACTATTAGTTTAATTAGACATTTTTTGCAATTGATAGTAAGGATTAAAGTGAGATTTAAAATAATTCTTATACCGGGTAATTAAAAAAGAATAAACCGATTTCATGACCAATTGCTTCAGTTCTCAAACATCGTTATGGAATGAGTCAGTGTCATTTGTAAGATAGGAAATAAAAGAAATATTTTATGCAAATGAAATTGTGACTTGGCTGGAGTTTTCCTTGGCATTACGTTTCCTTAATAAAATATTGCCTAGTGAAATCGGTTCATTCTTTTTAAATTACCCTGCATGTACGACACAGAATTTATTTTAGAACTCTTATAATTATTAATAAAGGTAAAAATCTCAATTAAGTGTATACTTTTTGGCTTACTAATGTCCTTACAAATTTGCAGTTATGCATTGGAAAAACTTCACAATATTGACCTTTTTACAAAATAACCTGGAACAACGAAAAAATTTTTGCAGTGTGGCTCATGTGTGAAAAACTGAAAACAAAATCCCCAAGCAGCCAAAAATCCATCACGCTGGAGATGTTATCAAAGAGATGAGCAAGAAAACAGCTTAAATACAGAGAAGATCCCCTCAATCTCAACTGAGCGCACTAAAGCACACCGGCGTTGCTTCTCAAAATGTTCAACAGAAATAATCTCCGAGCTACTGGTAAGTGTGCACTAATACACTTTACGCTTTTTCACAGCAATCTGACATGTCTGAGTGAATTTCTGACAGGGAGAAGATTGTGTAAGGTTATTAACATGTATAAACTCGTATTTAAAGCATGGCTTTTAGTTAGAAAATCTCAAAAGCACTATAATAAACATGTAGCTGCACAACGATGCACAATTTAGCCAAGGTTATAGTCCATTACTGAATTATTTGGCAAAACTTTTTGTTTTATGGCAATATTAATTTTGGTACACATGTTAAAATTAACAATAATTGTGTAATTTTCTTTAAAAAACTGATAGGACAAACTGATGAAGTAGTTTAATTATGAAACATTATCATCCGCGAAAAAGAAAAGATGCGGTGTAGATTTTGGTTTGTAAAAAAAACATTCCCCCTTTCTTTTTACAGCTTTGTTCACACTACTTCTCATAACTGAAGCCGCGTATGCCTCACCTATAAGAGAAACAAAACGTTTAATGAAACCATTGGTTCATAAAGCACTCAAAGACCTGGTGAGTAACTATTTTAACAGATGTTGTGGGAATCAGGTTAAAATAAGAATTGTTGGTTAGAGCTAGATTACAAATTATCCCATTTAACAAACAAAATGTACATAATTATTATTATAATTTTTTCAACAGCAAAATGAATCACTTTGTAAACACAAAGATTCCAAGGTCGTCCATACCGTCGGATGTATCGCCGAACTCAAGAACAATGCTTCTGACTGTGAGCTTGTCTCCATCCTTGGCACTTACTTTACCGAGGCAACTGACTTTAAATTTCAAAAGCTTTTGCATGAACCTCTTCAAGTAATCGATCAGTATCTTCAGAGCTTAGGAAAAGAACTCTGCAAGTCAAAGCCTGAGGTGAAGCACTGCGGCTTGGCCTTTAAGAAGAGTGATGGAGATTATGAGAAAGTCTGTAAGGTGACAAGCCTTTTAGAGCATCTCTCACACTGGTTGTTCAGTTAGGACTGAAAACCTCAAGACCCCTGCTGGTTATGAATTCACATTAGTTATTTATATTATTTATTTATTGTTTGTTAAATTTTAATTAGCATATCTTTAAAACTGAATTGTTCATGCACTAAAAAAAGTAAAAAAAAAAAAAAAGATTTAAAGCAGTGTTTAGTTTTTTTTTTGCCTATTAAACATCCAGGTTATTAATAACTGGTTATATTCTGAATTATGAACTTACTAATATTTTTTTAAAAAGACATCTGCGTAAACAATATTCAAGAAAACAGACACAATGGCATGATGAATCTAAAATATACTTGAGACAATCAGAAACATGCATTGCTTTTTGTTACAGACTTGTCTAATCCTTTGAATGTAACAAGAGATCCACGAATTCACAGACAATCACAATTTTGGTGATATTTATTTTATTTTTTTTAAACTCATTTCACAATAAGGCCATTGGGAACAAACTGCAAACCACATACTATTAAAAACTGCATGAAAGGCAGCCAAAAATGATGACTGATCAATTTCAACTAACACTTCAGCGAGTTATTGTAACACCTGCAATTCAATGCTGCTACACATCATACAGGATTGTACAACCCCATTGGGAATTCTGTAGTAAAAGATTCCACCACACTTAATTTAACAGCATAGGATACTGTTTTTTTTTTTTTTTTTGGAGAACCCAATGCTTGGAATTATGACAATAAGCAAACAAATAAAAAAAATAAAAATGCTGCATATAATACATATTATTTTAGCAAGTTTACTCTTAGCGCCTTATTGTTGCTTTCCTTTAGTGAACAGGCAAATCTGAATAATTCTTACATGACTGAGGCTCTAAAATCCAGAATAAGACACACAAAAAAGCTTAATCGTAGGAGAAATCTCAAAGCTGGAAGACACAATAGAAAAAATATATATACACCTGTTAATAGTGCTTAAATAGTTTCTGTAAGGCTTAAAATGAACAAATTGCTGTAAGGGTGTAGTGCAAGTGTCACTTTTAATCAACTGCAAGGCCAGCAATCAGAAAACTGAGGGGTCAAATCCTCACACTGGAAGACGGTTACTGCTTGAGCCAAGCACTTCACTTTCAAACTGCTTGTAATAAATCTTCAAAAATGTAAAATTGCTTTGATAAAAATGAAGAAAAGGATGAAAAACAACAACAAAAATAATTTTAGGGACTATAAACCAAAGAGCCATCCATAATTCATCATACGCATGTTGATCTACTTGCTACAACTGGAGGATTATGTTGAGGCTTTTTCCCCTTTTTGAACCTTTTAAAGATTTTAGCTCTTTAATTCCATTTCCCTTTCAAACAAAGTCCATTGTGTCCATAGCAGCGCTTTTAACACTTAAAAAAACAATTATGGTTTCCTCTTATTGCTATAAAAGCAGAGGATGGCAAGGAGCAATACTCCTCTAGCATATTTATTAAGCTTGACCTGACTAGATAAATATCACGGGCACACAGCACATGAAGCCATCAAGTCCCTCTGAGCCTCTTGAGTACGTTGTACAGAACTGCCAGGACTTTACGAGAGAGGTCCCAGTTAAAGAACAGTTTGAAGGCAAGTAAGAGGCTAGGATTTGGTGTAGTGGTGTCTGGAGTTAACAACGGCTTGCTTAGCTTCTTCTGGAAGGAGTGCTGGGTCAGTCAAGATGGATGTGGTGGTGCTTAGCTGTCTCAGAGTCCCTAAAACCACTGGAACGTAAAAGGATAGAGAGGAAGAAGAGAGGAGAGAAATAAACTTTGTAAATAGGTGTGGCGGGATTCACAAGAATCAGCGCGCGCTTAACAGTTACTCGGTAAATTCTGCCTTCAGACTCACTTCTTATCGTTTAGTGGAAGTTTGCATCACTATCAGCTCCTTCGCTGTTTGATCACTGAATATTATTGATGATTAATGTGTAAATTATTGCTCATCATTTTGATTATCAAAATACCATCTGCAAAACTGTGCAGTTCTTCTATCTAAGTAGGAATGCACTGACAGTTTTTTTTTTTTTGACGCTGCAATTTTATATCGCATCCTCATCTTTTAAATGTCTTTTAGACATAATAAAATAAATAAACCCAAACCTCAACCCGATTCACCACTTTGCTTCTCTGTTTTAGCTCAAGATGTTTTCACACCTGCCTTGTTTGGTAGAGATGGTGGAAAAATTGATTCAGAAACGGTGCCAATCCATGTATGGCCACATTGACTCCAAAATTGATTTTTTCATGACTTATTACATTTATAATAGAGATGAGATTAACAGATAACTGATGCTAAGCCTATGATCTGCCTTTTTTCTCCAAACTCTGCGTTCAAATTAGTCTCGAAACAAACTTTATTAACTTTAGAAGGTAAGAATATGCCGCGAACATCATGAAAATTAGATCACATGTCCGGCATACATCGTCACATGTGTGCAGCGGGCATCCTCTGCAAGTGCGGTACAAGTCCATTATGTCTGGAAGTAAACGTAAAAGCAATAATGATGAACACAAAAATGAAATTAATTGAGAGAATTGAGTGAGGTGAAAAGATGGCAGACATTGCTTGTTCTTTTAATATGAATCGTTCAACCATCGGCACAATTCTAAAGAACACTAAACTGTAATACACTGTGTATAGCCAATTGTGTTAGTATCCTAGTACCTAGACAATGTTTGTTGGACTTACGAACAAATTGGACTTACAAACAAGCTCTCAGAACAGAACTCATTGTACTTGTATGTAGGGGACTTGCAGCCTGGTATACTTGGCATATTTGCATAATTACCAGAAACATCTTCAAGTTAACAAAGTTTGTACTTTGAAGCACTTTGTACATGCTCAACCTTCACTCATTCATTTAGATGAATGGAGGCTGCACATCGTTATAAATTGTGAAGAATTTTCAAGATGTTTTCTTATTTTTGAATTTTAACTGTACAATTTTTTTTCATATTCCCAGATGCAGAAAACTGAAAAACTTCTCATGCTACTATTTTTATTCCTGCCCCAGATTCATTTAACCAATGAGCAAAAAGAACATTATTTGTAAGAACGCATTTTGTTTTGCTTGAAAATATGCAGGCCAGAGCCACTCCAAGCTCGAACTCCCATCATGACTTACTGGGTCTGAGGACGGGCAGTGCACAGTCTCGGTCCAGCCACTGCATGGTGGTCTCACACAGCTGTTTCTTGTTGGTGGTTGACACACTCCCATTGAAGGACTCAAAAAGAGGCTTGATGATGATGCTAAACTGGAGAAGTACTGTTAAAGATAATGCTTCGATATATACAAGAGATAAACGTAATTTTGTTTTAGTGACTTGAGAAAACAAGAGTGTGTGTGTCTAAATGTGCAGCCTGATCATGACGGTGAGTATGTCAGATAGGAAGAAAAGGTGTTGAGTAGGGTGGAGGTCAGGTACTCTCGAGTACTTCCACTTTAACCATGGCAAGCCATGTGTTCATGGAGCTCGCTTTGTGTATAGGAGCTAGGGCAGGTTTGGTCGTCTCAGTAGCATAGCAATGCTACAGCATTTTAAAAAAAAGAAAAGGAAAAAACCCACGTGGACAAGTGTTCGCATACTTTTGCCCATGTGATGCATGTTCTATTGTAGCCGTTGCTAGCCAAGCTATTCCCAACTATGTGTATATTACCTGCAATAAATTGCAGCCTTTTCTGATTAAATAATTGACTCGGTCCATATTGTGATTTCAATTTTTGTGTGATTAATTGTGTGGGACCAAGGAAAGCCCTGACTCTAGGCTGAGTGTCGTATGTTAACAAAATCCAACTAACAATAGACTCAGCATCCTGTCTGCAGGTCAGATGAACAGAGTGATGTATCAAAAGTGAAACGGACAAAATAAACCATGAGCGGCAGGAAAAGGAAAGATGGATTGCAGGACAGTGGCATTTACTGCATTGCCATCTCATACACTGTTTTATGATTGTACTGGACAAATGCATGCATTAACACACTTACAAAACATCATTCAGGTGATTTTTATTGTGCTTGTTTTACTGACAAATTTCTATTCAGTTAGGCTGATGTAGAGCAAAGGGATACGATCCAAAACTTCCAGTTCTGCAGAGTTCTGTTTTTCACATATTCATCAAACTTCTCCTTCATGTGATCAATCCGGTGACGTGTAACAGGGGCTCCTGTGGCAGGAAGCTGCTCCTGAAATAAACTGTAAAGAGCACAGTCAGATATGAACAACGTTCTGCAGCTGGTTTGGTAGTCAGTCAGTCAGTCAGTCACTCATTCAGCCGTGTCTCATCATTATGGATAAAATATCTGGATTTCCGTATAGCTGCTGTAAACCCCAAAAGTTTACAGTGTCTTTCAAGTTATTTCTGAAGCCTGCATGAAATGTAAACTGTATCGTCATCATGGAAATCCTGCCATCCATGAGTTTAAAGGAATCAAATGTACAGGGAGGGTTAGCGAGTTCAAGAAAGTCTATCTTGTAAGACCATTACAATTTTGATTATTTTAGTCAGCTGGTACGCTGTGTTTGAAACCGGTATAGATAACTTGATTCACATTTACAGCTGCTTTTACTCTCAAAGATTTTTACTTCCACAAACATTATGGGGCAAAAATTCAGTGTGGCGATTCATGTATCACCGCACTGACTCCAGCATGTTTTTTAAAACCTATTACATTTATAACAGATGAACTGGTCGCTCGGCCAGAGACCATAATTGGCTGGTTTTCAGTGTGACTGGCTGAGGCTGGAGCCGATCAGCCTCAGATATAAACGATTCTGTACCGAGCGAAGAAGCTACAGCGTGGCATTTTTATGCCGTTATGTTATCAAAAATCGCGCAGGTCAAAAGCCTCCGATCTGCCTTTTTCTCCAAATTTTGTGAGCAAATTAGTCTCAAAGCCACTTACTGCACACACTTACACTCGTCTCGAAACACAGCAAGTGTAATTAGTCAAACATCACTTGCATTAGAAGCCACATGTGCCCGTGCGCACGCAGCCGCTCAACCTGTGCGACTTTGGAGGCATTTGAGAAGGTAAATAGTCGCCCTTTCTTTCTAATCCTACAGGCAAACTACACACATTTTCATCCCGTGTGGTACGAGTGAATTATTTGCCAAGTTTGTTTATAAATAGTAATTATGGAGGAAGACATAGATAAGTGCTGCTTAAAAGAAATGTTAAACCCTTGTTTTTAAATGGATTTTGTATTATTTAAATGCTGTGCTTAATTTTTAAGTGAGAAAACTAATTTAAAGTGCCCCTATTATGCCATTTTAAAGGTTGCTAATATTGCTTAATGAGTCTCTTAAAACAGGTTTACATG
>JAOVVA010000029.1:14555362-14568165 GCA_028565275.1 Leiocassis micropogon | reverse complement strand
GCGAACCCGGCAAGAATGCTCGGTCACATTAACAAGAGTGTGGTAACGTTAATTGTAAGATGGCGGGCAAGTTGTTCACGACGTAGAACGTGGGCGGACATTATGCAAATATGTTACGGAGTGACGTGGATCCGTAAAAACTTACGTCACAGAGCGTCACAGATAGTGCAGACAGTTTATGTTTATTTATGTTCACTGCATGAAAGAAAATATTTGAAAAAGCATAATAGTGGAACTTTAAATATCACAGAAGCAGGTGTTATAGTGTTAGAAATTGGTAATATTGATAATTCTTTTTTGGGGGGGGGCATTTACATTCTTTTTTATGGTAAAATGTGTTTCACAAAACAAGTTTTCGCCGAGTTTGTTTATTTATTCAGCATTTTTTAGTCAAGGACATTTCACAGTAATGTTAAAGTTTGTGACAGAGACTATTCCAGCACAATAGCTTAAATATTACATTGTTTTTTATTTTAGGATTGTACTTTACAATTTTTTTTATTGTATTTTGTATAATACTTGTAATATACTGTGTCACAGTTTTTTAGGTTATAGTCATTTTATCTTCCAAAAAATCTTGAGTTTGTGTTAACCCTTATTGAACGTGCGTGTTCATAGAAATTAATGAAAAATCTGTGAAATAAATGTTTCTCTGCTAAAAGAAGCTCTGGCATTAAAATAACTCCACACGTACTTTATAGATGCGTTGAGTTCTTCGATTTCCTCCCGCAGTCTCTTCGTCTCCTCCTGCATCTGGTGCCTCTCCTGCTGCAGCTTTCCGATGTAATCCACCGTCTTCTGAAGGGTTGTAGCGTAACTGGCTTGCTACACCAAATACATAGGGGAAGACTTAGTTTGAAAACTCTTTTACATTCACACTCATTAACAACATGACAACTTTACACAGTACTTCAGACAGATCCCTTTATTCCTTCTTATTTTGCTTTGAAATGATTTTCATGTAGTACTGAAAACCTTTTTGTTCCCCTTTTCAGTCCAGTCTGTGTATGTCCCTGAGCAGTTTTAGAGGAAAGCTTTTTCCAGTGATCGATGCATCATTCAAGCATAAAACACATCTAATTTAAGGCATGAACCAGTGAAAAAACAGGTGCAGATGATGACAGGTAATGAGGCTGGTCATTAGTTTTCTGCTGATGCTGAGTGGTTGGAACAGATGAGAAGGGAAATGAGGATGCTGCTGAGGCTTTTTACATTAACATGAGGAAATTTAAGGGACCCAAATCTTTTACACAGTACTGTACACACACACACACACGCATCTTTTCTTTCTAATAAAATACGTTTCATTATCCACTGAATGGGAGGAGATGATGGTAAACATCAATTTGTCTACCTCCAAATTAATTAGATCATGTAACAGTCCTAAACTGTGTAAAATACCAGGTTCAACATTTTACATACATATATATATATATATATTTAAACAACTTTACTGAAATTAATGGTATTATGCAAACATAGTGCTTTGAAAGAAAGTTTGAATTATAAATAAAGAATATATGCTTCAATGGTGACTTAAAATTGTGATAAAAAATCATTTGGTAATTTGTTAGATATTATATAAATCCATTAACAGGTTTTAGCTGTCGGTTTGTGACCAACCCTATACACACTGTGACGCAGATTTTGTTACAGAAATATCTTAGAGAATTGTGATATATTTGCGTCATGTCGTTAACGCCTACTTTACAACATGCTTTTTCCACACGATCATATCTCATGTTGAAGAAATGGAATAATAAGAATAGTTCTCCATCACTGTGGTCTGCACCCTGGTGGGCGTTTGAGGTATAACTCTACAATCAGAAATGCCCGGAGAAGTTAGTTTGTAATGTTGAGGTTGGGTGACTGTTTAAATCTTTAACGTAGACCCTCATTTAAAGTCCAATAAACATCTGTCAGCAGGAACCTAATAATAACCTGCAAAACACATTGTGTATGTAAATATCACCGGGACTAACTTCAACAATTTGCTGTTATGATTAGACTGAAATGAGGCAGTCTTATGAAATGGAGAAAGCTGATCTAGAGAGTTAAAAATCTGACCAGAGTTATCATGATACTGATATCATATCATAGGTCAGTGCTCACGGATCATACTCGGCATGCCACCGCTGTTAGCCAATGTGTTTATGGATCCCAAAACAAACGGACAATATCAATATCAACTTGCAGGCAGGAATAATGAAATGGCTGAAGGTTTTTACATTGGACTGTGGTTTGACAGAGGGAACGAGGCTGCTCAGCGTCTTGAAGCCGATGCTGATGTTGGATCGTCTTTTCTGTTCGGCTGATTTGTGTTTCACACGATGATTCTGATTTAAAAAAAAAAAAAAATGTAAAAAGAAGAAAAAAAAACAAAGACAACAAATGAAACAAACAAGACAGAAAAAACAGACATACACCATGCAAAGCAACAAGCTCATCACCAACAGGAAGAAAAATCGATGTACACAATATCTAAAATTAGAATAATAAGAAGAAGTAGGCAGGATGTAGCTCTCACTGATTAAAACTGTGATTTCAGATAAGCAGAATTAACCAAAACTAGTTTTTTTATAAAATTATCTAATCATCAACCTCAGTTATGCTTTCAAGTCATCAATCGTTTTTGAATTTGGACTACACTAGCATGTCTTAAAACCTTCCAAAATGCTGGTTCTGTACAACCAGTGTCAGTCGGAGCAGCGTCCATGTGCTGAGAATTAACGATTCATATCACATTACACCAATCAACTACCATATGAAGGAAAAACCCTATATATGGTAACAGATCGCTGAAATTTATGCTGGTTAATGGCGCATGTTTAATGTAAATAAATCTAAAGAACTCTAATAAAACGGACCTGATTGGGCTCGTTCTTGCCCAGGCCTGAGGTGCAGCTGCCGTGTGGGGACTGTGGGCTCGGCACCTGCTCCGTCCCTAAAGGTGAGCCTTGACCAGAAGTCCGTCCATCTAATGCTGCTGAAAAACAGTGTGAACACGGCGTGGAACAGAGTAAATCTTTTCTCCTGAAGTCAGGTCCCAGAGCATCTGACCTTCTGAAAAAAGGAAGAGAAGTGGAGTCCTGGTTCTCACCTGTGCAAGCTGCTTGAAATGAGTTCTTGTTACTGGGTAAGGTGGTTTCCTCTTTAGGCACAATGTGCTGAGCAGAATTCTGACTTGATGGGAGAATGTGGAAGCCAGGCCCCTGTGAAAAAGGACGTTCACTTTAAGATAAACTCGAGGAACTGTTAGAACTCGGCCTAAAAAGATTTAACAACAAAGGCGATGACAAGAGAGGGAGGGCTTACGCGTGGAATACTGGCGGAGGTGATGACCACACCAGCAGCAGAGGCCACGTCGGTTTTAATAGCAGACGGCGTGACAAGAACAGCACCTTGTCCTGGAGAAAAATCTAATTGTTACACATGTCCAAGCTGTGAGGGCTTTACAAAGCTCAGTATGATTTGAGCATTAACCACTATTTTGGCTACTGAAGAGATTCATCTCAATGGTTTTGTGGTATTTTCAGAGACAACATAAGTGTAACATGATCTAGCCCTGGCCTGCATGACAAGACAGCGTTGAAAAAAAATATATATTTACCTGAGGGTATATATATATATATACATATATATATACCCATATATAAAATACAAAATATACAAACCTAGGATTTTTTTTTATTTTTTATGAGAATCTCAAAAAAAAAAAAAAACCTGCCTTGCTGCTGCAATATTTTTGAAGAATGTTTTATATTTTGTTAATGTTTAGTGTTTATACGAGGGACGTTCTAGTAAAACCATAACAAAGGTGTAAAACTAATCGATGTTTACAGAAGACTTCAAGCACAGTACAGTGATGAGACTCTTGGCCACAGTAAAACGTTTTAAACATTTTATAAAAGTCCGTGAATGACAATTGTGGCTGAGGTGGCTCAGAGCCCAGCAGTCGTTCCTGCGAACATTCAGCCACGTTCTCTTTACAGTTCTGACATTTCTCCACGCCATTTCCACATGATTAAAAGAGTTGAATAAAAAAAAATAAAAACAATTCAATTATTTGTCACAAGTGAAATTATTATTATTATTTTTATTTTTTTTGCATATCTGAGTTAGGAAGCTGGGGTCACAGCACAAGGTCAGCGAGGATACAGCGCAAATAGGGAGCAAATAGGGTTAAGGGCCTTGCTTAAGGGCTCAACAGTGGAAGCCTGGCGGTACTGGGGCTTGAACCCCCGACCGTACGATCAGTAATCCAGTAACCCACAGCCTTCACCCATTTGAGCCACCACTGTCCCAATTCCTGGGAGCTCCGGGAGGCCGGCGTTTCAGATGTGCAGCAGAGAGTCCAAACATGGCTTTGACATACTGAGAAAGCTTCGTACATTGATGGTATCCGAGCACTAGTGAAACACTGGTTGAAGTGCATTAGTGTCAGTACTGACAACAACAAAAAAAAGGCTGGAAATCCATTTTCTTTTTAATTTATTTAAATTTTAAGTAGAATTAGATTCTTGGCCCGATTTACTCCACCATGTTATCAGGTGTGTTAGATCATCTGCCGTGCAAAACTTGTCCAGGGTTTTTAACACAACTTTAATAAAAGTCCTAATAACTGCTCATTTACACATTGTAGATACTGTATATTTTGACCTTGATGTAGGGAAAGACACTCACCTGTCAGTATGAGGTGAGATGACTGAACTGGAGTCGCAGGGACTATAGGCACGTGGCGGCTCTTTTTAGCGGAGCCGGCAGGCTGAATGGGTCGCGGGAGGGCAAAGCTCTGAGGCTGAGGGGGCAAAGAGATACATGGGAGAGCCTGGTCTTGACGAGAAGGCCGGGGTGAAAGAGCATAGGTTGACCTGTGTGTCGCGTTGGTGCTGGGCGTCACTGAGGAAGAGCCGGAGTGTGTGGCTGTAGATGGAGATGAGCTCCTAGGGCGAGCGCCAACAGGCTGGCACTGCAGCGAGTGAGAGGGCGGAGGAGGCGCTGGGGGTAGCATGACGGGGGCTGAGGCAGGCGGGGGCGGTATTTGTTCTGTGAAAAGGGGCATGTAGTCCTGTTGGTATGCAGGGCCTACAGAGCTTATGGTGTCCTGACTGGGTATAGAAGGAGGATTTGGGGTCAGTGAGATAGACAGCTCTGACGACAAGTTGATTGGAGATAACAACGAAGCCTGGGTAGAGAAATAAATCATGAGTGAGTAAAACTACAGCTCAGTTCTCATGGCATTAAACTCTGTGGCTGATCCACTCCAAAGTCCTGCCAATCCGTCTCTTATTACAAGGACTTAAACTTTCAAGGGGCAACT
This sequence comes from Leiocassis micropogon, assembly GCA_028565275.1. NCBI lineage: Eukaryota > Metazoa > Chordata > Actinopteri > Siluriformes > Bagridae > Leiocassis > Leiocassis micropogon. The sequence goes on along the minus strand of JAOVVA010000029.1, from coordinate 14,562,845 downwards.
AAAACGGAGTCAGGGTTAGAGGAAAAGTGCAGTCCCGCTGTAAATAACGTGTGTCAGATGTTTGTGAAATATGCATGGACCTATAATGCTGTTATAAATACTGGCGATTTTTATATTACGTTTAATAAATATGGCACGCTTGTCCTGATACAAAAGAAAGGAATGAAATGAACTTAGCAACCATTGTCCTTAATATAAATTGTTTTTTGGAACATAATTCAATTTCTAGGAAGCAAAACAAAGCAATAAAAAAAAAACACCAACAGCCCTGTTTTAGACCCACTTTTAATCAATTTAATCATTAGGACAGGAGCAGGTTGTGTTTATGTGTGTGTGTGCGTGTGTGTGTGTGTGTGAGAGAGAGAGAGAGAGAGCGAGAGAGAGAGAGAGAGAGAGAGAGAGTGTGTGTGTGGATCTGGAGCAGCAATGGTACCTGTGTTTGGGTGCTGCTACTGCTGCCGGATAAGGGGGTGGTGGTTGGGGCAGTGGGTGAGGTTGTGGGGTAGAAGGGCTGACGCAGGGAGTGAAACAGATCTGGTTAAGAGGAGAAAACAGGGAAGGACTCAGTGAGATAATGAGGAGCTCGTGCAGCTATAATTATGAACTGCACTAACCAGACTTCATGTGATTTTAATTAGACGTCTGTATCGATAAGTAATGTGAAGAAGAAGAAGGCTAGTTTAAGTTGGTGATTTAGTAATTAAAGCAGGAAATAATTATTTTATTTAGCACAAAGAACCAGAGTGAGTGCTGAGTTCAGAAGCAAAGATCATCTTACAAAGATCAGACTACAGGAACAAAACAAATCTATCAAAAAACCTGCTGCGCTACACCAGCAGTGTATCCTGACACGGACAGCGTGTTAGAAAACCTTACCTTTGGAATAATATGGAAAGAGAAACATCCAACATGACCAAAAATATCTAACACAAGGATTCCTAAGATCCAAGACTCATCTGAAATTATCTGTTCGCAGGGACGAGAGACATTCCCCAAGTGGTGATATAGAGCAGCACTGGGAGTTGAATTATCCTCCTTTTGGCTCCATACTGTAGTACTGGTACTTAACACTACTTTCACCCGTTAATTAAACTAATGGATGGCTGCTAACTGTCGCTCGCCAGTTAAACTGGTTAAATAAAGACACACATGTTGATAATAAATGCTGTTTGTGGCACTGTTGTATAAAAGCAATATCAACATTATCTTCAGTATTTAAGCTGAGCCCCTCCCCCCGCTCCCCCGCGCCTACAATCGTATCACAGCCATGCTCTCCGCCGTATCACAACAGCACTCCCTCTTGTGTGATATGGTTTAATTAATACAAGAGAATGAAATTAGGTTGCAAACAATCGTTTCCTGATGCTTTACCCAATTCAAAAATTACAGATCGTGATATTATGCCTGGTTATCAGGCATGATGAGAAAAATCACAACACACAAAACCACACTGCGATATGCTCAGGCTGGTGCCGTGATGTCAGCACTCTTTAAAACAACTCTTTTGCCATCTATGTAATAATACCCATACTTCCAACCAACGCTAACCACAGTGTAATCTGACCACATCAGACACCAAGACCCAGCCCCATATGTTCATGGAAATCAAAGCAGGCTGTTCGATTCATAACTTATATTGTTTCTTCTATATAGATAAAGCAATCCTGAAATCTCGATCTTGGTCAATTATCCACAAAATATCTGATAAAAAAATAAAAATAAAACATGCAAGTAAGTGATCTAGGAAGATGTGATTTGACCCAACCTTGAAGAGGCTCGAAAGTGTCCATGAAGTCCAAGTTGGGCTGCAGGGGGATGAGGCCCGGCTGGATCATGTCTGCATTACCTGCATGTGCTGGGAGTAATGAGACAGAGCAGCGACCATCCTTACTAATTACAGAAGGTTAGCTTGATTCGTATTATGTCTTGTATTATGTTATGTCCACCGTGTCGAGAAGCTCAGCAGACGCTCTCGTTACTACGCTCTTACCGATCTCTCTGGGATTAGGCCAAGCGACGGGTTGGTGAGAGGAAAGCGTAGAGAAGAGCGTGTCAGAGAACTCCGACATGAGCACGTCCATGTCGAAGATGGGGTCCATCTCCATCGGTATGGGAGATTCCCGGCTCCTGCGGGAGCTGCGGCGAGGGAAACCCGCTGCCTCGTCATCCTGGCAGAAGGGCATACGGAGTATGTCGGGATGCACTTCGCCAAAAAGCGAGAACTGCTCCTCTGCCCCCTTCAGCAACAGTGCAGGGCAGGTTAGTGGACAAACGAGGTTAGTGCAAGCAAAATAACTTCACAAAGAGCATGAAGAGCTTTTAAAATGGAAGCTTTTCATGTGTTACAGTAAAAATACAGTGGAGTCCAAAAGTATTAAGCCACATTAACAATATGGGTTTTAAAAGGAACGTTTCAGAAGAAACCTTTCAAACAAAAAGGGAAATGTCTTCAGGCTTCTGGACCCCACTTTAGGTCAATCTGTCAACCGCAAAAATAATCTGCTCAAATTATTACTCCTCGTTCAGCTTGGATCCATTATTGCTATATTAGAGGCTAGGTACGTAAAACTGACAACACAAGCAGGTATTTAGTAGAAAAAGCATGCATGTTTAATTTCATTACATATAAACCAACAAATAATCTGTTAGAATTTCAGGCATCTCATACTTCTGTCCTTTGTGCTTGCAAACTCTAAAACCTAAATGCCAAAAAAAGGCAGTTACGCACATTACCAAAGAAAATGCGCTTCGCAAACACACAGATTAGCATTTTTAACTATGACAATTTAAAACTGCAACTTACTTCACACGAATAATGTTAGCATATAAAAAAAGTGTTAATGTTGTAATGTGGGCGCTATTAGATCCACAGCACCGTCATGTACATTACACCAGGCCTACGGTACTGTTATACGAGCTCGCCAGTATTGTATAAGATTAGGAAGTATAGTGCATTACATGTAGAGGAAACCAAAACATGAGACATAAAATATTAATGTGGGACTATTAACGTAAAGTGCATCGTAAGCACCACACAGAAGCGGGCATCTGGGCAATACAATGTTTCCATCCGAACTGCAGGAAATCAATCGAATTACCTTAAGAAGGCTGGAAAGGTCGTCGTCTTTGTGCTTCTGTAACTGGGAAATAATACAGTAAGAAATTTCAATTAGGGTAGATTCAAAAATCAGACGTTCAATATTCAGCATTTCTTTTGGTACCAAAATGCTAAATATTATATTACATTTATTGAAGAAAAAACATGATATCTATTATCTATGTTATCTAAGTAAATACAGCTCAGTGGAGTAGAGACAGCAGGGACATCTCAAAGGGACACTCCTTGTGTTAACTCAAACCGTTAAATAGGAAACCTACCCTTTTCTTGAAGTATGTCCTCCATTTATGATACTCTCGTAGAACGATTTCGATTCTTCTCTTCCAGTATTTTCCTTCTGTGGCTATTGCCTTAAAAGACACGTGATCATAATAATATTATTGAACAGTGTTCAGGTTATTAAAAGTAAGGATCATTAAAAGTAAATATCTATTTATTAAAAAGCCCGTGTGGGTCAGGGAGAAGTAAAACAGTAAAAAAGTGTGGGATGTTAAGAGCCGTATGGTCATAAAACTGACTTTCCCTCCACATTCAGTCTGAACTCTAACAGGTTTCATCTCCAGCCTTATCCCACACTGTGTATTTGCATAATGGTGTCCCTTATCTGTTCTAGATTGTTTTGGTTTGCCCAAGTTTAACTATACAAGCATTTTGCACTTTTGCATAAAACCTAAAACGTCCATATTTGCCCTTGGTCCATGGTTTTCCTGAATCGTGCCGACTTCTAAATGAGAGTGTAAATGTTTGCACACATGCATAAACTCATATTCCACTCAGGATGCGCTGAATCTATATTCAACACGGCATCTTTAAACACCGTTTCCTCCGTCTCCTTTAATAAAGAAGAGCAGCAACAAGACGACATAATCCAAGAGTTAAATCACACTGGGTAGAACACGATACACCTACATTCGGTCCTTCTGACAGTGCCATGAAGAATGAGAAAGGAACGCAGCCTCTTCAGGAACTAATCAGTACAGCATGAAGATGTAGAGGATTAAAGACAAACAGTACTAAGTGTGTTGAAAGAAGTAGGTGTGTTGTCTATTATGATTGTAGCAGCAGTTATCAGAAGTTACTAAACTGTTTTTGGGAAATGCCGGTTTTTCACAATCCACAGAAACAGGAGGCGAGATACGAGTGCAGAAGCAGGGCAACGGAGCAAGAGAGCAGTATCGAAGCCGCCCTGCTCTATTGTTCAGTAAAGCTACAACTAATACTAAAGAATTCTACTTAGGCTGCATACTTAGTTATTTACTAACCATCAAAAAAGTCATTTTTTATGATCACTAAGCATGTCTCAGCTTACTTGTAGAATAATGATGAAAAAACGCTTTTAAGAAAGTGTTATTAAACTAGATATAACTCCTATAGAAACTGTGAGGTAAGGGTGCAAATGGTGCACACAGTCCATATGGTTACAAAGATATGTATATTGCCTGAGATATCGGGTAGTGTGTGTGTGTGTGTGTGTGTGTGTGTGTGTGTGTGAGAAAGAGAGAGACAGAGAGTCTCTAGAGGGCGTGGCTTGGGCCCGCTCACTGCAACCACCCCTCCCTCCTACACGTGAATCTCTCAGTTCCTCCGGACTCGAGAGACCCGGCTGACCGTTTTGTGCATTTCAGGGCGACAGGCCGCCCAGTCCAGAATAAGAAAAACAGGAATCTTATGAAAATCATCAGTTGGATTCGTTAGACAAGTAATAGCGAGCCCGAGCCCTCCACCAGTAAAACGCGCATTAATCACCAATGCTGCTGCCACCCCTACTCCCACAGTAAATATACATGGTTAGTATTATCATCGTCTGTTCCATTTCTACATGTAATGAGATATGAGAAGCAGCTGATATTTAAAACTGTAACGTTCAAATAAAAAGAACTTGTGAGCAAACCTATAAAACGTGGTGCAGATTCTATATCATAAAAATGTCTAAATGTCTACTCATGAGTCTCTGGCATCTCACCTCTGCAGGTCGATGGACTCCTGAATCCATGGTCCCATCCAAAGGCGTAACAAAATGACAGACTGGGTTCTCTCTTTTCTCCACATCTGCACAAGATGAATTCATGAGAAGCAAAGATAAAAGAAATGATGAGGCAAAGCTGAGAAGGTGTGAACGTGTGGTCAGTGGGCCTTACACTGAATGTACCAAGCCCTCCAGATGGCGTTGTTGAGGCGAATCTTGTCTCTCCAGAGAAGTTTCAGGCCTTTGAAGTTTTTCCATTTCGGGGACACCAATCTCCCACTGAAACACACAACTGGTGTTACAAAAGGTTTTTCCTGGAGTGCTTAAAATAACTTTAAATCTGTGCTTGGCCAGTAAATACACACACACACACACACACACACACACACACACAGATATGTGTATACAGTTGTGCTCCAAAGTTTGCGTACCTGAAAGAAATTGTTAAACATTGCCATTTATTGGAAAATATGATTGATAATGCAAATACAGTGAAACCTCAGATTGCGAGTAACGCACTTTGCGAGTGTTCCGCAAGACGAGCAAAGATTTTTAATAAACTTTGACTTGGTTTATCAACAAGTCTTGGTTTACGAGTACAGAGTATCATGTATGACGAATGCTCTTCTTGTTTTGATGCCGAGCGTCACGTGATCACGACTGAGCCAACAGTTTTTCTCTCTCTTTTGCTGCGGAATTGTGGGTAATCGTCTCCCCTGCTGGGTCTTAGTGCACGTCTCTCACTGGTATAATTAACATCCGTGCACGTGTGTACTGTTTACTATAACACTGTGACCAACGTGTGTGAGAAACATATTTTATTTTGTGTGTGTATGTGTGTGTGTGTGTGTGTACAGCACGCGTGTAAAGCAAAAGCGAGTCTCATTAAAGAGGTTAAAGATCCATTTTCTCTCTCTGTATCAGCTGCTCTGTGTCCGTGTGTGCGCGGGTCATTGGACATCGTGCAGGTTAATTTGTTTTATTTTTACTTTATATTTTGTGTTATTTATTTTATGTATTTATTTTTTGGGGCTGTGGAACGATTTGGTTTACGAGTGTTTTGAAATACGAGCCCGCTTCCAGAACGCATTATACTCGTAATCCAAGGTTCCACTGTATTTTTTTTTCTTATTTAAGGTCACATAATGTCATTAATTATTACGTAGTTGTTTGACTCCTTTTTAAAACCTAATGATGATTGAAATCATCCAAACAACCCTGATCAAAAGTTTATGTATCCTAGAATGTTTGGCCATATTATAAACTCACAGGTTGACACACACACACACACACACACACACACACACACACACACACACGTTTAAATAGCTATTTAAAGGAGGTTTCCACACCTGTGACTCATTGTAATTGTAATTAGTGTCTCAGCGCACGAGGTGACGCACTGACTCGGCTGGATACTGCACCATGGGGAAGACAAAAGAACTGACAATGGACTTGCGTAATAGGAAAACGCAACTTTATAAAAAATATATCTTAACACTTGAAAATGCCAGTCAGTACTGTTAAAACTAAAGAGGTAATAATAAAAATGTTCTGTTGATACTAAGCCATGGTCAGGTAAACCAGGAAAGATTTCACCCTCTACTGTCAGAAGAATTGATCGACATGCAAAGAAAAACCCACTAATAACTTCAAGAGAAATACAGGCTGCTCTGGACAAAAGTGGTGGTGGTGGTGTTACAAGGAGTCCAATAAGGAGGTATTTGAACACAAATAACCTGCATGGTTGGGTTGCCAGAAGAAAGCCGTTACATACCACAAAAAGTCCCGCCTACATCATGCCAGACAGCACACCTAGACAAGTCTTACAGCTTCTAGAGCAGAGTCATTTGGCGCGATGAGACCAAAATTGAACTTTATGTTTGGAGAGAAGTCAACAAGGCCTACTGTGAAAAGTACACCATCCCGACTGTAAAGCATGGTGGTGGATCTCTTGTGGTTTGGGCTGTGTGAGCATCAGTGGCACAGAGAGGGAAGTTAGTCAAAATTGTTGGCAAGATGAATGCAGCATGTTTTCCAGGAAATACTGGCAAAATCCGTGCATTCTACAGCACGAAAGCTGCGCATGGGACGCTGTTGGATGTTCCAACATGACAATGATCCAAAGCACAAGGCCAAGTGGACCCTCCAATGGCTACAGCAGAAAAAAGGTGAAGGTTCTGGAGCTGCCATCACAGTCTCCTGATCTCAATATTATTGTGCCACTTTGGAAAGATCTCAAACAAACCAAAAATGTTTATAAGAACTGGAGGCATTTTGCCAAGAAGAATAGGCAGCTATACCACCTGAGAGAAGTTTGTGTGTTTGTATTAGGATTTATTGCCATATCAGCTTCTCAGGCTATTTCATGGCAAGATTCATATCAAATATTAAGCTGG
>JAOVVA010000029.1:14538232-14551753 GCA_028565275.1 Leiocassis micropogon | reverse complement strand
TTCACGTTAATTCGGATGTACAAAGAGAATATGTGTGGGATTCCGCGTACGCAGTGTTTCATACATCAGATTTTTTTTTACTGCGTACGCACATTTACAGCTTTGTCCGTACGCAATGTTTTTGTAGGAATTCAACGCAAGTCTTTGTACATGAGGCCCCAGGTCCCTGGATGGATGGAGGGATCTGAGGTTTTATATGAGATATAGCTCCACACATGCCCCACACACACGAGCACTATATGCATGATTTCAGGTCTTTCACACACTGTGCTCCCTGTATGGAGAAACTCACGTCTTCAATCTGGCACATGTGTGTCCATGTGAACACCTGCCCCGGGGGCGGATACACCGTGTGCTTCTGCCTCTCCTCTTCCACGAAGTTCATTAACTAAGGAGAGAAAAACAAACACACAGAGACGATTAAGGACACATGACGACACTGAGCTGTAAGCCACACCCAGTTGCCCTGGTTACCGATGTGAAGTAGTTTTTGTTGAACTCCGGCCCCAGCGCTCTCCTCCAGCTCTCCCCGACATCCGCAGGCCCGCGGCGGGAGCACAGCCGCTCCAAAGCCGCCGCCTTGCTCCTGGCGATCCGCTCGAGCTGCTCCGGACTCAGCGGACTCACATCATCATCACCGCCAGCCTTCAGCTTCTTCACCTGGTAGAAGACCTCGGTGTGTTCATCACTCCAGCTCCGACACCCCGCCCGCAACACTCTGGAACACCGCCGCGCGCGCACAAACACGGACGCCATCGCACGTGCGCTCGACCCTCAGCGTCATGTAACCGAGGCGCAATGTAAACATGGGGAAGCAACACGCGCACATAGCCACGTGCGCCAACGACCCGGAAGCTATAAGCAGAAGCTTTAATAAAAGTAACGGTTGTGCGTTTCAGTGAACCTTTACAGACATCTGTTAAAGGAGCGATTAACTGGAACACACTCAATATTCAATCCGTAAGGTAAAATTAATTTATATATATATATATATATGCATATTACACTGTATTTCTTTTTCTCATTTTGATTTAACGCTGAAATTCGTTTTGGGTTGGAAGATTGAAAAGTAATGTGAATAATTTTAAATAAAACAAATAAGTGGTTCGTAGTTTATTAATATGACGATCTTTTTAGGTTAAGAAACATTTTATTTAAATAATGACAGAAAAAATAGGAGGATATCATGGATCTGTGCAGCAATTATAAAACACAATGTAGACCGTGTAAACTAACTACACATTAATAAATGCAGCAGTGCATAATATAACAAGTTACGTCCTTTATTGTTAATATAATAAGTGCATCTACGCGTATATTTTCTCATTTCAATGCTTAATACGTTAATAATTTAACGTGGGGTTTGTTTGTGTGACGTTTCGTCTACTTCCGGGTCAAATTTCGCGGGAAAAGTTCAGCGCTTTTTTTTTTTTTTTTTTAATGAACGGACAGTGTGGAGAAACACGGTTCTACAACAAGTGTGAAAAGGTCTGTAAACGCCTGCATTAGGTCTGTTTTATGTGTTTTAATGCACTACGGTTTCAATTCACAAAAACGTTACTAACTCGCCTGTAACCATGACTACAGCGTTGTATTTACTCACATCCTGGCAGCCGCTCAGCACCTCGAGCTCTCTCTTCTTACTGCAGGGGGAGAAAAACGACTTGATGCTTTTCTGTCCGATCATTCTGCACCGTCAATGAATCTCAGCCTGAGTGAGTGTTAGCAGTGCGCCTAGAAACTCTGACGCTGCTTGGTTTCTCAACTCCCGCCAAACAAACAACGGGGGGAAAAAATGCGCCAGCCAATGGGAGAGCAGCACGATGACCACGTCATCTAATACGACGTATAATCAATACCAATAAATAAAAGAAAAAAGAAAAGCGAGGTACTGTTATAATTGGCGTGGCGAGTGCGTTTTCGACAAAATAATGTTTATTATAAATAATATTAATAAATAATATTATTCTCAGTATAATATACTCAGTGTCCACTTTATTAGTTCCTCCTTCATTTGTGAGCTGCCCTCTCTCCAGTCCCCTCTCTCAAACCTAAGATCTGATCTCTATCAGTAATTTAACCATAAATTATAAAGGATTCACAAAACATATGGCTTAATAAATGATATAGAGCAAAACTATTTTATACAAGGGATAGTCGCAAATCATCACTCCGGTTATATTAAACCTGTTGGCCGTACTGTCTTATCAGCACTTCCAGTTCAAGACTGCTGTCTCCCCAGTGACTGCCGTGGAGATGTGAACGTGTTACATCAGATCATTTGTAACTTCAGTGCGAGCAAAAATGGATGCCCCTTGTGATTTACATGGAAGAACCGCAGCGTGCAGTGATGAGTTTTTTTTGAGGGCTGAGGGTGTACCTGGTGCCGAAACAAGTCACAAAAGAGCATCAACTGAATTTTGGATATATCTGCAAAGAAAATGAAGGAAGGTGAAAGTTTCTTAAAGAGAATCGTTGGCTCACAGCTCAGCCTAAGACATTTTTTTTAATGAGGAAAGCATCCTGACAGATGGAAAAAGTGCTTTGAAAAGCAAGAAGATTATGTCAAGAAATGGTGTCTTTGTCAGATCTAATCCTAGTGGTGTTACGTTCTGTATAATCACCTGACACAACTGTCTCTGATTGACTGTATACAGTTTGGGCGAGGAAGAAATCAGTCCCAGCTTTCACTTCTTCATACCATTTGGAGTATTTTTCTTGCACAAAAGTTCAATAAATCCACCATGATACATTTCCTGATGATAGTTTCCTGTCATGAATGCCAAAACCTAACACTGATGGGTTTTTATAAGTAGCTTTTATTACAAGTAACATATTAGTGAGTGTTTTGCTGGTGCAAGTAAGTGAAGGTGTGAGGTATGAGGTGTATGTGATAACCTGGCAATTTAACAGCAGTTATACCTAAACTGTGCTTTTCTATTTATAGTATGAACATAAATGGTTACAGATATAAAATCTAAACCATCGCTCTATAAAACATCCATAAAACATTCTGTGAACAGTTGTTATTTAAGTGGTAGGTGTTTTCTCTCTTTCTTATTGTTTTCTCTTTACACACGCTACTCCTGAGCTGCCAGTGATCCAGACCCCCTCTGCACTTTTGAGTCATCCTGGTGCCCCGCATATGAACCGTCTTATGAACGAAGATGTCTGGTCCTTAGTCTAGTGACTGGGGACGGTTCCACTTTGCCATGACGACAGTCCTGGCCTCGGCTGATGCAAACAGATGCTCTTTAAAGTCTTTGTGACTGCAGTCGCTTAATAATTTAGGACTGTTTCCCACAGTTTCGTACATGAGCCTCCAATAACCAACTGGACTCCATATTAACTTAAACACATCATCTGTTATACTGAACTTCCACTTGGCACCGTCACCCTCGGCTTGCTCATCAGGGACTATCTGACCATTTTGATTCATGCACATTCACATTTTCATAATTTCCTTTCGATTGTGTAAAGCTGCTTTGCGACATTGACCATTGTTAAAAGCGCTTTATACAAATAAAGTTTATACAAATAAAATTGAATTGAATTGAATGGATTAGAAGCAAATAAAACACTGGTGTGATGTTTTATATATTTTAAAGAATATTCACACTGCGTAGAGAAGTGGTTCTCAACCCTGGTCCTAAAGGACTACCCACCCTGCACATTTAAGTGTTTCCTCATCTCCTAGTACACACACATTAACTAATCAGCCAGTGTGTGTGTGTGTGTGTGTGTGTGTGAGACAGACCAAGGAATACACTAAAATGTACAGGACAGGGATTGTGCCAGGATCAGGGCTGAGAACCACTGATGTGTAGGCTCCTATTCATCTCCAACACTGTCCAGGATAAACCTTTTTGTTTATTTATTGCATACAGGTGCATTAAGTATTCATTTATTTTCTATACTGCTCATCCTGTATAGGGTTCCTGGAGGTCTGGAGCCTATTCCAGAAGATATGGGGCGCGATGGAGTGAACCACTCCATCGTGACACACACACACACACGCATTACAGGCAATTTGGGAACGTCAATTAACCTAACCTGCACATCTTTGGACAGAAACCAGAGTATCTGGGACAGAAACCCACCGAGGCGGGAATCGAACCCAGACCCTGGAGGTGCAAGGCCACAGTGTTAACCACTAAGCCAGTGTGCCATCGCATTAAGTAATACTTGTGGGATAAAAAAAAGTCTCTAAAAGTTGAGTGGGTGTTTAAATGTTTTTTTTTACTCATTCATCCTCGTCCCACTACTATACACAAATTTACAGTGGTACAATTATAGTTAGAATTAGCAAGGATCTTTATGACGTCGGTTTGAAGCGTACTCGGACAAGCAGGGTAGAGAAATACAAACAGACCTTCTGGGCCGGCAGCGTTTAGTCACTATGTAAAACTATTTTTTTTTTTTTCCACATTATTTTCTACTAGTAAGGAATTAACCATATTGATTGTTTTACCTTTAAATAGTTTATAAGTTTAGATTGAAGTCTTGTTTCACTGATTTAAAAAGTAATGGAGATAATAGTATGTGGGACTAAAAAAATAACAATACTGTCCATTGTTACTCCAAGTGTTGTGCATGGTGTACCGGAAATGTCCACTAGATGGCGCATACAATTAACTCAGTGTGATGGCTGGAATAGAAGAGAGAGAAGAAGAGCAGAACAGCCATGCCTAGAAAAGTGGTACACATGCAAGATTATTTGTTTGTTTATTTATTGCTTTTAATTTAGATCTTAAGATCATAAAGTCTGGTGTATGTCTGAAGAAATCACAGCATTGTAGTCTTCATCATCATCATCATCTCTTCTTGATCCGAACAGGTGTCGATATGAGCAGACAAGGCCCTACCTGTGTGGACAGCAGCACACCTGGGACAGAGCTGCCAGTGATCCAGACAGAAGAATCAGGTGAAGGTGTAGATGAGGAGGATGGATTCCCACGTCCCATCCCCTGGCAAAAGATTGAGGCGCAAGAGCTCGACTGTGACTATGGCTTGCTTTTCTCCAATGATGAAGCAAACAGGCTGTTCATGCAGCTAGAGGAAGAGGTGGAGTACTTCACAGGTACTGATGGCACATAAAGGAATGTCATATTTGTATGATGCAAACTTTTTGCAAACGGTGCTGCATTTAGTTCCAGAAATGAAAGTTTTGTCCCACAGCCGCTGTATGATTACTATATGCATGATGCTAATGAAAACAGTTAAAAATAATCAGATCTAAACTGTACGTAAAATAGAATGCTTTCACTGATATAGTGATAATAGTACACTTCAATGAACATGCTATCTAGGTAATGAAATCTAGGTAATGCACAACCAAAAGCGTGTCTGAAGGTGAGTATCAGCTTTCTTTTAGCAAGTCAGTTGAATACAAAATATAACTTATGTAACTTGTGTTCACCAAGAAACTGCACACAGAGTAAAACAGTAACCATGAGTCTGACCTCGGTTATCACTCACCAGCTCTGAGACTCTCTATCTGATCTTCAAAGAAAAGGTCATTGAGCCTGTATTCCTGTTCAAGAAGTTCATCATGCCGGGATGTGGATTGAATGGTTGCTGCAAGCAGTATTCGTCTTAACACCATCACTCTTGTTGGTTGGGATATATGTATGCTACTACAAGCGTAACATGACCTTGACAAAGGATGAGGCGTGTGTACAGGAGCCTTGGTGAAAGCAGGTTCCGTATTCCCCATGCATCTTTGGAGAGATGAACATAAAAGCAGCACCACTCCTGGGTATGGCCCATGGTACCAGAGTGCACTATAGTGACATCGTAAACCGTTCAGACTTTGTGCTGCGGTAGTGTCTCTGTAATACCTGCCACAGAAATATTGTACCTGGTAAGGCCACATGCTAAGGTCTCCAGTTAAGCTTGACATGAAGATGTTCTAGCAGAACAGAAGCCAAATACACTCCCAGTTCGGTAATCAGAGAGTGAATCACAGATGAGAAATCGGAAAAGTAGATTGGATAAAGATTAAGTTTTTTTTTTTTTCCTAAAACGACTCCAGCACATTAAAAGTCACTTCAGCGGTGAAAATTTTAAAATAAAATATTAAATTCCATAAATAAGTAATCCCAGTGAAACTCTTCAGCTTTTCTGGTTAATATCTATTGGTGCAGGTGTGTGTTTACATTGAGCAAGTAGCTTATTTTAAAGTAGATTATTAAATCTGCCACATAACTATTTACAACATCGCTTTTACTCAACATTAGTCATTCATTCATTTTTGAAGGTTCAGTTTTGATAGTGTTCTTGCCTTTTTTGATTTTGACAGTTGATTGGCTCTGTTGAGTGACGCATATAGGCCACCTCAAAAAAAAAAAACACTAGATGCTGTGATGTAATCTGGCATGCAACTGCTCATAATGTCCCTCGTACTCAACATTTTGATTTCATTTATGGCGCAGGTTTAACTATCAAGCAGGCAAATATCGAAGCACAGGGAAAGTTTAATTAAATTCTGGATAGAATAGGTTTCTGGTCCTCCAGTATGAAACTTGGATATCAATGAAAAAGGGGGATCTGACCAATGTACAGTACTTTGTAACATTAACTTGACATTGTGGTTGCGTTATATGCGGTATTATTTCCTCATTTTCTTTGAGATGACGAAGCGAAGGTGCAGGTGTATGGGAAGATGTACAGTATTCCCCGGAAGCAGGCGACGTACGGAGATGAAGGACTGGTGTATTCTTTTTCTGGAGTGCATCTTGCAGCCAGAGTCTGGACTCCGACAGTGGAATATATCCGTGATGCCGTGACCAACGCCACAGGGCACACCTTTAACTTTGTCCTGGTAAACAGGTGATGTCTGAGGACCAGATTATGGATGTGATTTGCAAGGAATTAAGTGTTTTTAAAGATGTGTCGCTGACGCTCTGGCGCTCCACAGGTATAAAGACGGACAGGATCACATCGGGGAACACAGGGACGACGAGCACGAGTTGGATCCCTCTTGTCCCATCGCCGGGGTGTCTCTCGGAGCTGCACGCGACTTCGTGTTCAGGCATAAAGATGCTCGCAGGGAGCCAAAGAAATTTCATATAGAGCCAGTAAAATTGGAACTGGCCCACGGAAGCCTTCTCCTTATGAACCCTCCCACTAACACATACTGGTTTCACAGTGTCCCAGCGCGGAAAAAGGTGAAGACTCCGCGCATCAGTCTTACCTTCAGACGCATTATTAAAGGTCGACAGAAAAGGAAAAAGGAGTGACTTTTCTGTAAATGCGACCAATTGGTTATTTAAATTTAAGGTTTGTTTGACTGAAGAAAATGTACAGATGAAGCAGCGCAAAATTCTGTAAGGAATTTCAAGTTTTTCCAGAGTTACAGAATAACAGAAAGCAGCTGATTTTGCTAGAGTGCACATACAATTTTTGGTGCCATTTGGGGTCATTACATGACCGTTTGAATCCAATTTGCTCCAAATTTGGTGTGTGTAGTGCATCTACAGAAACCAAAATGTGTGGTTGTGAGAGAGTGGTAAAAACGTGTTAATGTTTTGAGAAATGGAACTAAGCTAAACAGATTATTTTAAAATGTGCACGCTCTAGTTTGTGGTACATTATGGGGTATGTATACGTCCCCCTATCTTCCAAAAATAACACTACATACACATTGCATAAAGCCTTCCAATAAAAAAAAAACATTTTAGTTTATTCAGTGCACTGCTCAGTACTAATGTCTGTGCTGTTGATGTGCCGTGTAAGAGACGGACTCACAGACCTCGTGTTTAAGTCGGGCTGGACGCTCTAGTGAACAAAAACAGATTCAAGGTTATTTAAAGGAAATTTATTTTTTATAAAACCAAAAACTACATGTGGAATAAATAAATGAAACACAACCATACTTCTGTACAAGACATTTCTGAAGCAGAGTGAAAAATAATGGTCCCAATGAGTACATTTTCGCTAAAAGGTTCAAAGATTGAACTACGAGAAGGCAATATTTTGGCGAAATATTGTGGCAAAAAAAAAAAAAAGAAAGAAAAATCAAGTGTAATAACAAAAATGTTATTGTATAAATATATACATATTTTGCAAGCAGACACATCCGAGTGATTTTTTTTTTTTTGTTTCTCTAAAAGTCATACTTAGTGTTTATATGCCAGCACTGCTGGACTGAGTGTGAGGTATTTGCACAGCTGTCTATCCGTAACCTGCCTGTTAACGTCTAATGAAAATCGCTTTCTTTCCCCCCTCCTCCGGACAGCCACACAAGCCAAGTCTTGATGGCAGGCGCTTTTGCCAGAGAAAGACGAATACTTGATGAATCTGATGGGTTCGTGGTCAGAATTGTCATTATGCTCTTGTCTAAGGTTGTAGCGCTGTTGAAATGGTGACCTGCATTTCAAAGCTTTGTTTGCACCATCACAGTTTTCGACTGCACTTTAGTGAAAATGGAAAAAAAAAAAAAAAAAAAAGACTTTTACTGGGAAAAGATTGCAAAATATACTTCGTGCATGAGACGTTGAGAACGAAAAGGAAAAAAAGACTAAACAAGCTTATTTCAGTATCACAAGGCACACAACCAAGCAGGACGTATGCTACGAGCTACAGTCTTCACAGCAGACTTTAATCTGTGACTAGTACCACTTACTCACGACCGTAATCGCCCATTTTACTAGCTATTCATGGACTTAAAAAAAAACAAACAAAAAAAAAAAAACCTTGAACTACAGCAGCAGAACCGATCGATTTCAGCGCAACTAACAGTGTGTTGACCCTCCTGAGCAAAAGAAAAAACTGGTCATTTGCTTTGAAACGTTAAGTGGCAGTGGAGAATAAGGACTAACAGAAAGGTGGTGATGTGATGACGGAGCGAGCTGTTTTAGGATCAGTGCAACGGAAACCCCTGACTATGAATCTCACAATTCCAGATTCCTCTCTCTTCTTGAAATGAAATGCAACTGTAAGGGATAAGTGTGTGTGTGTGTGTGTGTGTGTGTGTCTGAGAGTGACGTGATGGATAGATAGGTGTACAACGTGGTGTTCGGAGTAAAAGAAAAAAAAATGACTTAAAAGCATACAGGGAGACGAAAGGGAGATCACTAGAGTGTAACAGTTGGCAAAGACGGTTAGTTGGCTTCTGAGGAGGAGTCCAATTTGCCTTTCTTGCTAGGAGGAGCACCATCGTCCATGTCCTGCTGAGGAAACAAATCCACCGTCGTTACGCATGATTTAGCTGTCAGGATCACAAACAGGTCTGAATGCAAAAATACCCAGTAAATCAGTATAATATTCCCTCTTTAGGTTTTGTACGACAAAAATATGGGGGACAACACCCTGTTTCAGAGTAGTTACAGAACTGATGCTTTGTGCTTTTGTGTGTTACCTGAGCAGCTTTGGAGGTGTCTGTGAAGTGTTTTTGCTCTCCCTGTGATTTTCCGTCCCTTTTAGCTGTTGTGGATTCTGATGAGGAATGATTTGGTCCTATGATAAAAAGAGATGTAATAATTAAAATGGGCATCATTTATAGATCAACACAGCTGAATGCAGCTTTGGTTTGAGGTTCAGATTTTCACTCATTTTTTAGACATTTAGATGGGTCACTAGTGTGTGTATAAACAAAAATGTTATGAGGCAGAAAAAAATCAGTTTTTTTTGTCCTTTTTGCATTTTTAGATTGGTCGGAGCTTAAACAAACCAATTACATTCTCCCTGTAATATGACCTCATATAACTTGCTGCTCAGCTCTGCTCTGCTCTAGTGTGGTGTGGCTCAGCAGTAGCTCATTTACATAGACACTGAAACAGCATGTTTGCAGGAGTGAGAGAAAGAACATGTGAGGTATTTAAAAAAAATAATAAATAAATAAAAAACAATCTGCTGAAGCATTAACAGACACTTTCGGCGACCAGTGTTAAATCGCCTACTTGTGCTATATACTGTAAGTGTGAGTGAGGTGTTTCTCGTTAGGCCAACAGTTCAGAGCTACAGTATGTAATTATTAGATCTTCCAGAAGCGCAGGCTGTGCAAACACACTGCACTGAGATCTGATGCGGGCGCGAGGTTTATACAGTATGTTAAAGCAGCCAGGCGGCACGGTGGTGTAGTGGTTAGCACTGTCGCCTTGCACCTCCAGGGGGCGGGTTCAATTCCCGTCTCTGTGTGCACGGAGTTTGCATGTTCTTCCCGTGCTTGGTGGGTTTCCTCCGGGTACTCCGGTTTCCTCCCATGTTAGGCTAATTGGAGTTTCCAAATTGCTCGTAGTGTGTGTGCCCTGCGATGGATTGGCACCCTGTCCAGGGTGTACCCCGCCTCATGCCCTAACTCCTGCGACCCAGAATACAGGATTAAGCGATATAGTCTATGAGTGAGTGAGTTAAAGCAGCCAACATGATGCTAACTGTGTAAAATCATTCTCTTAGCTGGTTGGAAAAAAAAACAGAAAAAAAAACGGGTCAAACTGCTGCCACTTGCGCAAGTCAATAATTTGACAGACCAACCTGTCTTACTGTCCTGACCAGACGAAGGCTGTTTACTGGGAAACTGCTCGTTTTTGGCTTCACCGCTGTCATTCTGAGCTGTTGCCATGGGTTCAGGGGTGGGGCTAGTGTTGTTACTGGTCTCCTGCTTTAAAGGGGAGGAGTCAGCGATGGAGCTCTGGTTGCTGTTGTCATCTGTGAAATGGAAGACAGATGAAATTAACTACGGCATTTCCTTACAAATATACAAAATATTTGAAAACTTATAATGTACGACGGTGTGGTGTTTTGTATTTCTACCCAAAGATGATGATTTTTTCCAATAACAGCACATCCTAAAGTGTTTCTCCTCTTATACGCCACACCGATTTGGAAACAAGTCCGTTATGTACTAAAGAATACTTTTTATCCACAAAACAGCTACATGTAATGTTGAATACTTTTTAGTATATACAAAACAAATCAGTTGTTCTGGAGCATCTACCAAGTCCCCGTGTTGGCTGTTACTGCAAATGACAATCAATGCATTAACATAAACCTGTCACTTCCCATGCAGCCTGTACTACTGTTAGAGCTGCTGTTAATGAAAATGAATCAACATTTTCTGACCAATCAGTCGGGAATTCAACAGTGCCATTATATACAACGTAATACCAGTTTCCTTTAAGAGGAAAAAGCAATAATGATGTCTGTGTCCACATGCGAGTGTCTTCAAACCTAAAGAACAACCAGAATCACAACAGCCAATAACAGGCACCGATGTTCTCTCAGCTTTTAGTAGCTGTATGGAAGCAGTAAGCTGTGAGATCAATCAGTTGTGGATGATTACCGTGCATGTCCATCATTCCGGGAGAAGAACTGTTTTCTGGTGTAGTCACTTCCGAACCATACTTATCATCCTTGCCTTTCTTTTTGTTTTTGTTCTTCTGCCAAAGGAAAAAAAAAATGGGTTCAGTGCATGCAGAATTTGAAATTATATTATGGCAAAAAGATATATTCAATAAATATAATAATAATAATAATAATAATAAATATAATAATAATAAATATAATCTAAAGGTGTTGGTTTTACACTTACACTGAGACTTTAGACAGATCAGCCCATCTTATGTTTAGAAATGCTTCAATTCTTTCCTCATGAATGAATTTTTTAATGGTTTGTGATGGCTTGCTTTTCATATTCTTTAACTAATGCCAGTAAGATAAAAGCCAATGGTTTTTACAAAAATGTTCTTGATGTTACTTTTGGTCCAAGCCTAGTGATGTAGCATGAGGCTATGTGTTTGATTGAGACTACAAAGCCCTTCTGTAAGACGCTCTTTGATTTACAAACATCTCCATTCATATCCAGTTTGACCAGAGGTACTTTAAACCATAAAGCCCACAAAAGAAAGTATGTTTGATAGAAAATATACTGATATTTTCATGAATTTTGTCCAACTTCAGGAGTACTTTTTAGGAATGTGAATAATTGGATCAAGCGAGTTAGAAGATCATCATCATCAGAGCTGGAATTTTAAACCACTGTTTGGTGTTATAAACACTGCTATGGGGTTTGGTACTGTCTTTAGGCTTAGGAAAAAAACATGTCCCTGATCACACCATTTTAAAGATGCCATCACAATTATAAGCTAGAAATCACTGCATGGACAGAAGGATAAATGAGGAATAAGGAAATTCTAATTTCTAAATAAAGATAAAAGTTTTTTTCTTTTTTATATTGTGATTAGTATTCTATTTTCCATTGGAAATTCTTTAGTTGAATTGTATTCTTATAGTGCAATTTTCATCTTATTGTAGTGAAATCTTTCTATTCTATCCTATCTTTCCATTTCAGGTCACAGACAGTTGTATAGATATTTCACTACACATTTGCAAGGTTGTGCAAGTGAGGAAAAAAAAAACAACAACAACATAAAACGCTGGAGTCACAGTAACATGAGGTTAACATTGATGAGCATGCTTCCAACTTACATCATCGGGTTTAGGTTCCATCACAGGCACCCATTTGTAGATTCTCAAAGATGTGTCTCCAACCGTGACCCATTTTTTCTCCCTAAGAAAGAAATTGATTTTAGATCACATATCACTTGCTGGGAACACTGGGACAAAATTATGCATGAGCTATTGTCTGGATCTCTTAGTATTAGTGAAGACGATTAGCAGCAATCACTACAACAATTAAACAAAAAATGTAATTACTGTTTCATTAGCAAAGCACTCATCACGATCATCGCTCCAGGAGCCTGGTTACACTATAGTCACTTTTATTATAATATTTCGATCAGAAAGCCATGTAAACAGATCCTGCACATAAAGCATTTAAATGTGCAGGTATATGGTAGATGGTGTAGCTGTATGCCATTGTAGTCTGTGTACACTGTAATAGCAGGCTTTTGAAATCCATGTACAATGGAGTCATTTACTATTGTAGTCCATGTATAAGGTTGCAGCAATCTACTGTAGTCTCTGTACACTGTAATAGCAGACTATTGAAATCTGTAGTGTAGTTGTACACTATTATTTTCCATGTATACTGTTGCAGGAGTCCACTATATTCTATGGACACTGTAATAACAGGCTAATGTAGTCTATACAAACCGTAGTATACTACAGTAGTCTATGTTCATGTAGTAACAGGCCACTGGAGGCATAGTCCATTATAGTCTATGTACAGTTTTAAGGTAATCCACTATGTTTATTACTAAAGTCTCTGTCTGCTGTAGTAGTATTTTATTGTTTTCATTCATCTTCTATAACGCTTATCCTGTACAGGGTCATGGGGGCCTGGAGCCTATCCCAGAGGAATTGGGGCAGAAGACAGGCCACACCCCAGACAGGGAGGCAATCCATTGCAGAGTGTGCAGGCTCACACACACACACACACACACTACGGGCAACTTGGGAATGTCAATTAACCATTACAGGCTATGTATATTAATGTAGAAATCTCCTATATATTTTATGTACACTGTAATAGGCAGTCCACCCTATTTTAGTCCACCTACGGCGTAGCTCCGTCCTGTTTTTAGTCTACCTACGGCGTAGCTCTGTCCTGTTTTTAGT
>JAOVVA010000029.1:14515497-14526689 GCA_028565275.1 Leiocassis micropogon | reverse complement strand
CTGCATCCCGATGATCCCCCCCCCCCCCCTGACCAGCTACAATATTGTCTTTATAGTTTTATATGTTTTGTCTTAATGTTCTTTCCTTTGTTTCTTTGTTTTACAAATATGATCCAATATATGTTCAGTGATACTTCAAATAATATGTTTAAAATAGCATTTACAGTCTTATGCACCCCTTGATAAATAACAGATTTTGGTGATTTTTTTAATTGAAAAGATGTTAACATATGATAAGATGTCTCTCTTGGAAATAGAAAAAAAAAGCACAATATTTTCAGCAAACACTGATGCATAGTTACTTATTTATGCCATAAATTGAACCAAAAAATAAAATAAAAACATTATTATGGCACTGTGCAAAAGTTCTGGGGACCCTAAGAGTTCCAGAGTCTCAAATACTTTTTACAAGGTTTCAGACCTTAATTAGCTTGTTAGATTCGATGCATGGCAACAGCTGGCATTAGTACATGCCAATTTAAAGCTTTACAAATACCTTGACTTTTCACACCTTGTGCACACACATGTGGACACTCAACAACCATGGGTTCCTCGAGGCAGCTGTGTAAGACTCTGAAAATCAAAGTTTTTGATGCCAACAATGCAGGAGAAGGCTACAAGAAGATAGCAAAGCGTTGTCAGCTTGCAGTTTCCACAGTGAGAAATATAATTAAGAGATGGCAGTTCAGGGGAGCTGTGGAGGTCAAGATGAGATCTGGAAGACCAAGAAAACTCTTGAAGAGAACTGCAGACTCAGGAGTGGTGGTGCACTGTTCCACTGTGCAGCGATGCTTTCACAGACAAGACCTTCATGGAAGAGTCAGCAGAAGAAAACTTTACCTGCGTCCCCATCATAAAATCCAATGTCAGGAGTATGCAACAGAACTTCTACAGAACATCTTCAGGGCCACTTTTTGGTCCCAGTCAGCCCCTGGGGTCAGTGGTGTGTTATCTTCCTTTTGACAATACTCCATAGATTCTTTATGAGGTTTAGGTCAGGCAAGTTGGCTGGCTAATCAAATACAATAATATGGTTAGCAAACCAGTTAGTGGTAGTTTTGGCACTGTGGGCAGGTGCCAAGCCCTGTTGGAAAAGAAAACTGACTCGACTTCAAGCAGCTTGGATTCTGTGCCTCTCCGCTCTTTCTCTAGAGTCTAGGACATTAATATTGTTAATAAAAGGCAAAAATTACTTTCACCTGAAAGTAAGACACTAGATCACTGAGAAACAGTCCATTTTTCCCCCCTTAGCCCAGGTAAGATACTTCTGGTGTTGCCTCTGGTTCAGGAACGGCTTGTAGTCCATTTCCTGAAGACGTCTGTGCATGGTGGCTCTTGATGCACTGACTCCAGCCTCACTCCACTCCTTGTGAATGTAACCTAAGTTCTTAAACTGGCTTTGCTTCACACTATTCTTAAGGCTGAGGTCATCCCTGCTCCTTGTGTACTTTTTCCCACCACAGCTTTCCCTTCCAGTCAACTTTCCATCTATTATGCATCAATACAGCACTCTAACCCTAACCCAACAGGGACCCCTTTCAGTGATGATGTTTCTGTGTCGTACCCTTCTTGTGGAGGATTTCAATTAGATTTTTGAGATGCACTGTATGCAACAGACAGGGGTGTCATGCTGATCCAGAAAAGGCCATGTGGGTATAGGCTTTCATTTCTCCCAAGCAGTAGCTATACCTGATATTCTATTGAAAGCCAAGAACAACTAATTAAACAGACGTGGCTTCTGCTTGGTTGGAAAGAAAGCCTGCACCTACATGGCCCTTCCTGGATCCAGTTTGACACCCCTGGTCTTACCAATAGTCTTATACAGTATTATTATCCTGTGGTTCAACATTAAAATAAAATTAGGGTAGATTGTTTTTAAACTAGACTTTTTCATACTAATAAACAAATCAAGTGTATTGTGAATTAGTTTGGTTTGCTGCATATTGATCATTTCATTAAAAGGGAAAAAACAAGAATAGATAGACATGTTATAACATCTGTGCACAATAGAAATCTAATAAAAGGATGCATATACTTTTGTCTAGAAAAAATGTAAAAAAAAAAACCCAGCATTTTAAACTTTGCTTATACCTTCCTGTTACCTTACATGTTTAATACATTAAAAATAGCAAAAAATATCGTAATAAATATGTACAGAAAATAAGTAAGGATGCTTTAATCAGTCCTTTAACTGACTTGCAAAACATAATGTATGTCACTACAAAGTTCAATTCAATTAAAGTTCAATTCAATTCAATTCAATTTGTATAGCGCTTTTAGCAATGGTCATTGTCACAAAGCAGCTTTATAGAATCAAAAAAGTGATCATTAAAATCATCAGCAGCATTATTTGATTTGTCACACGGATAACTGAGAATAAAAAAAATGATGGGTTATCAAAGCAGATGTCTTAATACACTGTGTACTTTATACCATCTATTCATTGTACAACAAAATAGTACCTAGTACCTCTTGCTCTGTTGGGTAGAAGCCAAGTGCTCTGAGGAGATAGGGAACTTCAGAAAGAGGGATATGATTCGACACCTGTCTGGTTTCCATCGAGTCGATGCCTTGACTGCGCAACCGACAGTAATAAAATAAATCCTTTATGGCCTAATGGAAAAAGTACAGAGATGCATCATTTTCCAAACAGGGAGCAGCTAGAAGGACCTCAAATATGGCAAAGTTTTACAAAAAAAAGATGACAGCTGGAAACAACAATATTAGCAAATGGGACAAGCGTTTAGAAATGTTTAACAGGATTGTACGCCCATGAATATGGATGTTTAAACTGACCTACATTTTCTGTTCAAAGGTAATACTTTGTAGTTAATACTTTTTTTTGTGCTTACCTGAAAAAGCTCTCCATCTCTCCCTCCTTCTAAAAGAGTGTAAAAGGGAACCAGGCCTTTTCCTCTCAAAGCAGCAGCTGCATCTAATGCACTGAGCAGACAGTTAGGTGGTTCTTAATGGACGAGGGTAATGAGCACACCTACTGTACATGTGCTGAATGCATCGGAGTGTCACATTTAAGAGCAAACATTTTACACAAATGTGTCACAAGCCTGATATTCGTTCTATGACAGATATAACCTTTGGTTTCCTGTCCACTTTTGAAATGCACTCTGTATGCTGTACTTACGGACGGCTGATCTGCCACAAGAAGACAGCCTTGTCCCCGCCACCAGCGGTGAAAATGTATCTGCCATCATGAGAGCATGTCAGATGTGAGACTCCTGAAGAGTGGCATATCAGTGCTGAAGACTTGTGTGGGTTTCCGTCAAGAGGCAGGATCTGAACCCCAACCTACACACAGACGAGAATAGTCCATGATTGCTGAAGACACTACAAAACTATCACAGGACCAATCATCTGAATTTAACCAAAGCAGTAATCATTATCGAATCATTTCCCACGTACCTTATCCTGCGTTATATAAGCCATATAACGTGAATTAGGATCCCCGTCTTTAGTCGCTGGCAAGATCAGCATCTTTTTTATAGGAGAACCATATATGGGCCCAAGCACTGTTTTTCTGTTGAAGGAATAAAAAACGCGAACTCTTAATGTTTATATAATGTAATATATTCATATATACCATCACTTAGGCAAAATCCTTCCACAATTATTATCAATACAGATTAAATGTATCTAGTGAATATTCTGTGTCTGAATAAAGAACATAACAGACCGGCACATCTTTGTGGTGCCATTGAGAAGTTTGAGTTTGTACATGTCAGAGGCGATAAGTAAGAAGTGCTCCGTGGTTAAAGGTGGATACCAGGCCATGCATGTCGGGACGGCACTTTGCTCGATGCGTTCTGAGCTGAGGATCAACAAGTCATCCTTTCTGCTGTTCTGCAGGTCGTACTCAACCTAAAGAGGGTAGAGAGAACAACCTTCTCAGCATTCAATTTGATTCAATGAC
The DNA here is from genome assembly GCA_028565275.1 of Leiocassis micropogon. Taxonomy (NCBI): domain Eukaryota; kingdom Metazoa; phylum Chordata; class Actinopteri; order Siluriformes; family Bagridae; genus Leiocassis; species Leiocassis micropogon. Next base: position 14,522,761 of record JAOVVA010000029.1, on the reverse strand, counting down.
TGAGAGACAGAGGGAAAAGAACATTTTGAGGAAAGTAAAGTCACACACAGTGATCTGTGTAGAAACTTAACGAACGTATCTCTATTTAAGATGATAATCATTTAAACCTGGGGCATTTTATTTCATTTATCTTATTTAAAAATGTTCTATATATGCAAAATCATTTCTGTTCCTGTGTAGAAAGTGTTTATTTTTTATTATCATTACTGATTATGCCCCAAAAGTATAGAAAATTGCTATTAATCCTGTCAAACTTTGCTTTTGTGACCAGGACACAGGGAATTTTATTTATGAGGATTTATCCATTTATTTTATTAAATTTATGTATTTATCCATTCATTCATTCATTCATTATCTGTATTGTTTAGCCTATGTAAGCCAGAAGCCTATCCCAGGAGACTTAGGGTACAAGGCAGGGTACACCCTGGACAGGATGCCAATCCATCGCAGTGCGCACAAATACACACACACACACACACACACTACGGGCAGTTTGGGAACACCAATTAGCCTAATCTACATGTCTTTGGACTGTGGGAGGAAACCGGAGTACCTGGAGGAAACCCACCAAGCACGGGGAGAACATGCAAATTCCACAGACAAAGACCGAAGGCGGGAATTGAGCCCTCGACTCTGGAGGTTTGAGGCCACAGTACCAACCACTACGCCACCGTGCCGCCATGGGGACATGTAAATAATTATATATGTTTTCATTGAGAAAAAGGGAAATCCAATGTATTATTCACTGAGCGTATTACTGCCCCACATGCATGTTCCCCAACATTCCCTGTAACAATAAACTGATAAACTGTCATTCTATCATTGTTTAATTTTTTTTTAAAGTAACTGTTGGCAAACAGTTTTGCAATGTTTTGCTGTTTTATTCTTAACTTGCACCTCTTGGACTCTTTAAAAAAAAATTAACATCACAAATAAGTTTGGAACGCCTTATACAAGATACTGACTAGTCTGCGATCCATGCCCAAGGAGAGGAGGCGCGGCATGGTACTGTCCAGGTACACCCCGAACAGCAGGTCCTGAATGGGCTTGTAGTGAGAGCGATGTTTCCCGAGGTACTGCCACACACACTGACTGGCCTCCTTACATAAGTGAAACACCAACACAGCTTTCCCAGCATCCTGGAATAGGAAATGATTTATTTGGCCTTATTTTCTTTTCTGTTTTACTAGAGATACTACATCTGTATGAATCAGTGGCTGGATAAGTGTTTCTACTTACTTTTGCTTGTGTTACAACTAGTTACTACCACTACTACTACTATTACTAGTTTCTCTAGTTGTTACTAATAGAATGCAATAAACACACGTTAAATCCAGTTCTATTCATACATATACATACATTACTTGTACATGGCAAGCATAACTTGCTCGACTTAAATAGGATAAGAGTGAGTGTGTGCACTGATGCACGCACCGCAGCAGCCAGGTAAGAGGAGTCGTGGGAGAAAGAGAGATGGGTAATGCAGTCATAACTGTAGTTAAAGCTCCCCTCTTCTTCTTCATTTAAACTGCACGAATTCAGAACTTTCACAACCCCACTGACAAAACCTACGGCCAGGTAAAAGCCTAACGAAACAAAGGACAAAGTAGAATGTAGGAAAATTTTGGGAGCAGTGTTTAGGGAGAGGTGAAGAGGCTTAATGATCAATTTGAACTGCAGTGCATTGTTTTATACAATATGCATTGTTTTTCATTTGCGTGTTAAAAAGACTAGTATCTACAACCGAAGATCTAAAATACTTATAGAAAAAAGCATGACTAATTCAGGTTCTTCCATAAGTTTCACTGTAAAACACAGACCTTTAGGATCATAGGTGACGCAGTGGATCTGCTCATCTGTATGGAAGATTCTGCTGCAGACAGTCACTTTGCGCTCATAGTCCCAAACCATCAGGACACCACTATGGCTTCCCGTCGCTAAAACAGAATGTTTAGGATGACAGGCGACTGCGTGCACTGGCTCAGAGTGTTCTTTCATTAAAGTCTGAGCAGTTCTGCTTTGAGTGTTCACATGTACCACAGCTGCGCTCACAGTGGACACGACAAGATTTCTATAAAAGGAAAACAGACAGTATGCGCCTAATTAAGTATTAAACAATATCGTAAAAAATACAAATCAGTAAAAGTATTGCATAACAGACAAAAATGACTGTTATATGTATATGTATACTTCACAATGATCAGAAATCTTCAATTTAATTCAACTCTAATTGATAACTTTAATTATTCCCTAATAATTTGGAATGTGTGCGAAAACTGATCAGAAATAAAAATGATAAGATTGTCCCTGATGAGCAAGCCGAGGGAGACGGTGGCAAGGAAAAACTCCCTGAGATGGTAATAGGAAGAAATTTGGGTGATAACGGATAGCAGAAAATGATCTGCAGTCATAAATCTTTAATAGTAATCACCAAATATATTGTATACCATACATTTATATACATTGATATGCATTATCCACATAAAATACGCAGAAAAAAATGATTCTAATCAGATTTCTTTTTTTTTTTGTACGGTGTGCTCGGCTATTAAAAAACTGAACCCTGGCTCAGAGCAGAACCTGTGCCATGTCTTTTTTTTTGTTTAACTATTATTAATTCATATGTACAACGAAAATAAATGAGCTAATTATTGTCTCCTTAAACAAGCAGGATATGAATGTGATTCTAAACTAACAGGATTTTTCTCAATAAAATATGATATTTTTCAAATATTATATTATATAAAATATTATATTATGTGCTACTATAAAATAGCATAATTCATTAATTAAACCATTTTTTCTCACCACTTGCCAGCTCTACTCTATCACACTTATGTGCTTCTTATGAAAAATGTGAAACCAGCCAGCTGCCTCGTTTTGAACTCTTGCTCATGCTGTGTCATATGGCATGCTTATGCCATGTCTCTTCCTTGACTCTTGGACACATGACTGTTGCATCTGCGTTCGAACTCACTTATGACCCTAGAATCGGATGGAGGCTCTCTGCCAATCAGGAGCCATACATTCAATCACTGACTAACATGGTTCTTACCTACTGACAAATCGTGCGGTGCTTAAAATGCGCTCTTCTTCCTTTGCAACAGCACTAGAGGTAGAAATATCCTTCGCCGAGGAGATGGATTCGATGGGGTCCAAATTGAGGTTAGCTAAGGAGCTAATGATCTTGAAGTTCTCATCATAGAATGAAATGTGGCCTTTTACATCACCCGTCACAATAAACCTACAGAGAAACTTTAGTAAACTGACAAATCTATACTTTATTTTCCATATAGACAGATATTATAAAATATCTCTATATTTATAGTTATCATATTAAAAAACGAGGCTGAATGGAGCCTGTTTTAAACAGCGACTGCATTGTGTATGTGTACCTGTCACACAACGTCATTGCAGTAATCCCATCCTTCTGCAGCGAAATTACTTTGTGGGCTTTCATTGTACACACTTGGCCTGTGTCTGACCTCAGCACACTGAACAATACAACATTGCCTGAGAGCGTACATGAGAAAGCCTGCATGCCTTGAACATGGAAGACAGACTGACTAAAGCGATCCGCTGGCATTTTAAATTTCTATAGTGGGGGGAAAAAAATAAAAAAATAAATAAAATAAAATAAAATAAATTAAAATACAATTATATATATATATAAATATATATATATATATATATATAATTTCAAGCATTTGAGACAAAATAGCTGTCTTTTAGATAAGACTCATGCATTGTGTATTACATTTTAGTATCAGTCGGGACACATAGTTACACATAGAGGCTCAAAAGGGCATCTCATTTCCATGCTAAACAGAGAAAAATATACAGAAAAAACAGGAAATGTAATGTACAGCCTTACCTTGAAGATGTCAGGTGCTTCATATTGCATGATTTCTTTATCCTTAAGTGAAGTTTGAGAATAAAATAAGAATTAATGTAAATTAATATGAAATACACCATCTATTTACATCTGTATCATAGACACTGTATATCTATATCATCTATTTAGTTGCTACAGAGATATAACTGGGGGGCATGGTGGCTTAGTGGTTAGCACTGTCGCCTTGCACCCCCAGGGTCTGAGTTCGATTCCCGCCTGGGTCTGTGTGGGCGTAGAGTTTGCATGTTCTCTCCTTGTGCTTGGCGGGTTTCCTTCCACAGTCCAAAGACATGCAGATTAGGCTAATTAACGGTCCCAAATTGTCTGTAGTGTGTGAATGAGTGTGTGAGTGTGTGTGTGTGCCCTGCAGGTGATTGGCACCCTGTCCGGGGTGTACCCCTCTTCGTGCCCCAAGTCTCCTGGATAAAGCAGTATAGATGATGAGTAAGTACGTAAGTAACTGTGACATAGAACTGATGCTCACCCAGGTGTAAAACAGGACATGACTTTCACTGTTACTGAGTAGCTGATGGCTGTCAGTAGGGTTGAATGAGATGAGTTTCTAGAAGAGAGAAAACATAGAGGAAGATAATATCTAAATCACTGAGCTTAAATGTGCTGGTCAAAAATATATATATATATATACTTAAATGTGGAACATACCTGGCAACCAAATTTTGGGCTGACTTCAACCTGGCATTCTGGGCTTTCAGTCTCATTAGTCCAATCCCAGATACAGACTCTCTGAGATTAAAACATATTCCTTAAAACACAACATCTCTGAGACAAAAAAATCTTATAAATGTAGCTCATATTAACGCCAGCCTCCAACCTGCACTGCTCCGGCTCCAGCAGTCACCAGATACTTTGAATCCTCGGACAGTGCCACAGCGGCTACACCGCCCTCAGAGTGGCAATCGAACATGGTGCGAACCGGAATCCTACAACACACGTGGTGAAAACCTCCTTCATGCTTTTCGAAAGTGTCAGTGTACAGTATAGGTGGTGTTATGATGAATTGATTGGTGCAAAGAGTTATACCCTGTGTATGAGTCCCATACGATCACAAGGCTCTCGTCGCCCTCATCAGCGGTCACAATCCAGCGCCTGTCCTCACTGACACACAGGCAGGAAATGGTGTTGCAGTGACCCTGACGACAAAATCATTAAGCAGAAAAATCGGCTAGTGCAAGGTAGAAGATTCAGATTCACACTAGTTGCCAAAGACTTCAAAGAAAAACTGTTACACCAAAATAAAGTCCACTCATCTTGGCAAGTGATTGTTCTCTGGACCATAAGGCTGTCTACAATTTAAAAACCGATAGGCCTGGAGATGATTTGGGAATGGCAATTAGTCTACAGTGCCATGAAGAAGTATTTGCCTCCTTCTTATTTTTTTTTTTGCAAATTTGTTACACTTTAATGATTCAGATCAAACTAATTATAATAGTACACAAAGATAAACTGAGTAAAAATATAAAATGACATTTTTAAATGATGATTTCACATAATTTCACATACTTTTTCACAGCATTTAATCTATATGTCTATAGACTGTGGGATAAAAACCCACCAAGCATAGGGAGAACATAGACTTTCTGAGTCTCAGATGTTCATCTCATACCCAAGGTGTTGAACGGATGTGTGTGTGCTGCTGTATGATGGACAGGTATTTTCTGTCTCATGCCCAGAACAGGCTCAGACCCCGACCAAAACACACAAAAAAAAGCTTAACAAAGAGCACTTGGTTAACTCCTAATCTGGACCTTCAGCATCTGCTCTACCTTAGTGTTAGTAAATGGAGCAGAAACGTGATAAAGAATGCACAAAATCGTCCAAAGATATTAACTAACAATGGATGTAAGGAGATGCGTTTCCTTTGATGATGCACTTTGAACTTGCATCCAGAAAAAAAACTATGTAAAAGAACTAAACTGATCAGACTTGCTTTTATGCAGATGTCATTGTATAACAGCTTACTTGTAAGAGTCGTTGTGAGTTAGATGTGTGGTCGAATATGACAGCCACACGAGAACAAGCATACAGGATGGTGAGTCTGTCTTCTTGATCCATGAGGCTGAAGACAGGGAGAGACCTGTTTATTCCAATGGCCCAGTTCAGAGTCTGAAACCACACATCATTACTTAGTATTAGCTCTTACTATACAGTGCACCCGGAAAAAGTATTTACAGCACTTCACTTTTCTACATTTTGTCATATTACATTTTAATCCTTATTTCGAATTGAATTAAATTTTTTATTTTCCTCAAGATTTTACACAGTTTGCCAAAAGACATCTGAAGGACTCTCAGACCATTAGAAACATTTTTTGATGTTGAAGCTCCTTTGGCACCAATTACAAGCTCAAGTCTTTTTGAGGATGATGCTACAAGATGGTTGTCCTTCTGGAAGGTTCTCCTTTCAGAGTGACTGGTCACCTCCCTGACTAAGACCCTTCTCCTCCGATCGCTCAGTTTGAGCGGGCGGCCCGCTCTAGGAAGAGTCCTGGTGGTACCAAACTTCTTCCATTTCCTGATAATGGTGTGCTCATTGGAACCTTCAAGACTGAAGAAATATTTCTGGACCTGTCCCCCAGTTCTTCCCTAGACGTCTACAGACATTTCTTTGGACTTCATGGCTTGCTTTGTGCTCCGACATGCACTGTTAACTGCGGGACCTTATGTAGACAAGTGTGTGTGTGCTTTTCCAAACTTCTATCAAGTTTTGGAAACATCTCAAGAATGATCAGTCAAAACAGGATGCACAATTGTGAGGGTCATCGCAAAGTCTGCGGATACTAATGTACTTTTTAATAGATTTGCAAAGATTTCAAACAAACTGACACGTTGTCATTATGGGGTACTGTTTGTAAACTTTTGAGGAAAATGATGCATTAAATCCATTTAGGAATAAGGCTGTAACATAACAAAACGTGGAAAAAGTGAAGGGCTGTAAATAATTTCTGGAAGCACTGCATTATCTGTAGGTGAGTTAAACAATCTTACACATTATCTCACACGTGGATAGTGTAGTGTAAATGAAGTTGCAGTGATTAGCATGTACAGATCAGATGAGTATTAGATCTCTAGGCTTGTATTAGACCTCTAGGCTTGTATTAGACCTCTAGGCTTGTATTAGACCTCTAGGCTTGTATTAGACCTCTAGGCTTGTATTAGATCTCTAGCCTTGTATTAGATCTCTAGCCTTGTATTAGATCTCTAGCCTTGTATTAGACCTCTAGGCTCGTATTAGACCTCTAGGCTCGTATTAGATCTCTAGGCTCGTATTAGACCTCTAGGCTCGTATTAGACCTCTAGGCTCGTATTAGACCTCTAGGCTCGTATTAGACCTCTAGGCTCGTATTAGATC
>JAOVVA010000029.1:14480826-14492538 GCA_028565275.1 Leiocassis micropogon | reverse complement strand
GCACTTTACCTTAAAAAAAAAAGTAAAAATAAATCCCGACAGATAAGTGTTTCCGTTTATGCGCGCAGGCGCTGTGTGTGTGCGTGTGTGTGTGTGTGTGTGAGAAGCCCCTCCAGTCCCAAGAGAGTGTGTGAACTGGCACGGTGTCAAATTACGCTCACGCACACACAGGCTGAAACAGAGAGGCTGAGGCAGAAAATGGATTTTTAATATTCTAATAAACCTCTTACACAGTAAACCTTTCTTACTTGAATTTCACATAAACACACATTAACGGAAAGACTTTTGTCGATAGAATTAGCAAGGAACATCGGTAATGACACGAGTGTGAGCGCATACTAACGGAATCACTGCTGTAAAGTAAAACAAAACAAATGAACCTGCACTTTACCTTTGAAAAGAATCACAACAGAGCAGAGTGGGGGTGCTTCTCACACACACACTTAAGGCGAGAGAGAGAGAGAGAGAGAGGGAACCGGCACAGTGTCAAATTACACGCACGCACATAAGCTCACACAGGCTGAAACAGAGGCTGAGGGAGAAAATGGATTTTTAACCTCTAATGAGACTTTACACACGCGCACACACACGTGTGTTATAAGAAACAGTACACCCTTAAACACAAAATAAAATGTTTTATACACACAAGTGGTCAGTGTTAGAGTAAACAGTTTATGCGTGCACGGATGTTGATTATACCAGTAAGAGACCCGCACGAAGACCCAGGAGGGGAGACGATTTAACCACAATTCCATGACCACAAGAGAGAGAGAAGCCGTTGGCTCAGTCGTGATCACGTGACGCTCGGCGTCAAAACAAGAAGCGCATGCGTGATACACGAGACTCGGTACTCGTGAACCAAGACTTGTTCGATTTTCAAGTCAAAATTTATTAAAAATCTTTGCTCGTCTTGGGGAACACTTGCAAACCGCGTTACTCGTAATCCGAGGTTTCACTGTATATAGATTAGGAGTACTGGCACTATTAAATCTACGTCTACACTTTATATGGCGAGTCCAGGTACCCAACCCCTACCCATGATCCTCCTTGCTGGGTTCGGTCTGGCGTGTCCTCTTTCTCCAGCATTTGGAGCAGTATCCCTGCCAGGCCGGGTTGCCGTAAAACCCACATCCATCTTTGCAGAGCAGCTCAGCCTTAGTGATCCCCCGAATCTGCTCGCCCCACATCCTGCTTCACCTGACGATGGAAGGATCAACACTATATTAGACAGAGTTAGGTTTCTGAACATTGGTAAAGAAGTTTAACATGCCATATGGAGTAGTACTGTACTAGGATTGCACTTGGAATTCAAAAGGAAAAAGTCTTATTTTGGCAAAATTAGACATGCAGGATAAAATCATACAGTTTATCAATTTAAAATATACTCTGAGAATGAATTCCTTATGAAAAGACTCTGGAAATGTCCTTATGGCCATACTACAATCACAACCTCCCTATGGAAACCTACTGAGTCGTTTACACGTGATTCACTAAATCGATTCTTTTGAACTCCTGGTTTTAAACGAAACGATTCATTTACTGAAAACCTGCTCTAGTTCAATGTTCAGACTACAGTTTAGTAAGCCTTATCCACAACACATTCTTGGTATCATATCAAACAAGGCATTTGTTTTGCATACAAAAACTAAGAAAAAGCAATAAATGATTTAATTCTCTAATGTTGCGAATCGATTCCTTTGCGATTCGCCATCACTAATGACAAACTCGTGACTCCAACTGCAGCCAGTTTTTAACTTTAGTTCGGTGATAAATTGATTCATAAATAAATTATGAAATAAATAAATAAATGACTGCAAAGTTGAACGCGCACGTAGATTAACTTTATGAAACAAAACGCTTGTAAAAATGAACTCAGGCATAAAGTAAAAGTGAAAAGTCAAAAACGTATCCAGCATAAAACGACAGCGCTTATAAAGATTAAGGACTCAGCGCTAAGACCGGTTAAATTTTTTGATATGTTTATTTTATTTAGATTTAATCTGTGTCCGAGCTTTATGCGGCGTTACTTGCTAGCTAGGTTGCTGTGCTAACCCGCCTGGCCAACGGACACGTCCTGACGGATTAGCAAGCTAGTTAGATTTCATACACCGCGGTTTAGTTAAAATGTAAAAGAATTTAACATATATACAAATATTTAATACAAATCTTCCAAAAAAAAATCTACTTGCCTAAACACCAAACTTCACTTAGCAGCAGCAGCAGAGTCAAATTACACACACGTCCGCGTCTCAAACCGCACAGTAGACCACTAGCCTGGAGATATAACACACCGCCCGGTATCTAGTGCACTACTTCTGCATTCTACATAGGAAGGTCGTGTCACATTTCGGACGCGGCCGGTTTCTTTCCTTATTTTGGCTAATAGCAGTTCGACCCGCCTCCATCATCGCCACCTGTTGAACAGGATAAAACTCCGCCCGCACCGAACCATGTCAGGGCGCGCGGTCAGAGGCAACCAATCAACACACAGAGATCCATGTCACTTTTACTAGAATTACTCTCAACCTGAACCCAATTATAATTACACACACCCCACAACAGGTTCTCATCCATTCATAACTGACACTTTATTAATCAATGTTGTGCCATATTTTCCTATGTATATATGTCTATATTATATATTATATTATATATGAGTAAAAAATGATCTGCACTCTGCACAAATGGATGTTGTGATTTGCACAAAAGAAGAGAAGTGTGCAGTGATTTATTCCTTATTTTATGGTCTAAGGGTGTACCTGGTGCCGAAACAGCTGATGTAAGAGCAATAACAAAACTTGAACAGATACTCTAGAGAGAATCATTACTGGTGATGAGACACTGATTCATCACCATCAGCCTGAGTGTAAACGGTAGAGTCTGGAATGAAAACATCCTCAATCGCCAACCAAGAAAAAAGTCAACCATTAGCAGGAAAATTCATCAACGCTTACAGTTTTCTGGGATTCTTAAGGGCCAGTATTGGAACATTATCAGGAAAAAGGTTCAACAATCAACAGCGCTCGTTACAGTGAGACACTTATTGAAGAGCTGAAGACTAAACTTTGGATTAAACACAGAGGACTGATATCCAAAGGCGTTGTGATCTTCATGACGATGCACGTCCACACACTTCTGCCCACACTGTCGACACTCTGCAAACACTTAGCCTTGAGGTGTTAAAGCGACCTCCCTATAGTCCTGATCTCACTCCATCAGACTTTCACCTGTTTGTACCCCTGAATGCAGCCTTACGAGGCCGAACATTCACTTCTGATGAAGAAGTGAAAACAGTGGTGCATTTGTGTCTCGCAGCTCAGCCTAAAACATTTTTAATGAGGGAATAAGAAAGCTTGTCATCAGATGGACAAAGTGTACTGAAAAGCAATGAGATTATGTCAAAAAATGATGCATTTGTTTTTTTTCTAAAAGTTAATTAAAATAAATTCTACAGCCAGAGTGCGGATAATTTATATCAGCCGTGACTTTACAGCAGTCGTAAACAGTTCTGTCACCTCACTAGCCTCTCAGGGAAAAATGCAGTGCATCATGTTACCTAGAAACTGGAAACCAGAAACCTTTTCTTTGTCCTGAACACTTTGCTGTGATGGCAAGCTTTACTGACTGCTACAAAGCCCTGACACCAGAGACTCCTTCTATAAGTAATAAACAACTCCAGACTCCAGACCTGCTGTTATAGGAAAGTAATGTACACAGGAGTGGTACATTATAATATAATATATTGTATTTTGTATAATACTGTAAACGTCCCACTCATCCAGCCAGGGGACTGAGCACACTAGGTGGGGTACACCCTGGATGGGGTGCCAATCCATCAGAGCACACACACATTCACACACACTACGGGCAATTTAGAAATGCCAATTAGCCCATGTCTGTGGACTGTCCGGAGGAAACTGGAGAACCCGGAGGAAACCCACCAAATACAGGAAGAACATGCAAACTCCATTCACACAGACTCGAGGCGTATCAAACCCTTACTCCTGAAGGTGTGAGGTGACGGCGCTAACCACAATGCACACCTTCTGCCAAATCAGATTTCAGCATTTAACCATGCTGTACTTGAAATGTAAATAGGTGTCTACATAAAGAAAAATAAATTGATATGTAAAATGTTAAAAATTATAAACAACCAAGTTGCTGTATATGAGTGGTTACTATAGAACAACTGTATTCATATGAACTATAAACTACTGTTATAGAAAATTAATCATGTTAATTAAACAACAGGTTTTTCTGCTTATCAGATATTCGCCTGTTTATTTCTGGGGAAATATACTCTGTTTAATACAACATCCTGAAATCTCACAAGCCTGACTTTAATGAATAGAAAAGAGACTTAGAAATGTATAATCAAAAAACACAATCATCTTTTATTTTCTATTTACAGTACAAAAATGTAAACCTGCAAGAGTTCCCAAAAATGACTGTACATAACAGTTCAAGCTTGTGTATGTTTCTTACAAAACTCTAATGCTCTAATGGTTTTGAGTTCTAGATCAACAAAACAATACACATCCGAAATAAAACTAAATTAGAGATTAATATTAAAGTTCACAGACGACTGGATCAGTTCGAAACTTTAAGTTTCTTCTTCTTCGGTTTCATCATCTGTGGCAGTGGAATCTTAAAGGCTGTCCTGGAAATAGGAAGAAAAAAAAAACACCTTTGAGAGAAAATTCTGAGAAAATGCAACAAGCTCTTGGGTTTGTTTACAGATGAAATAATAATAAGGGGAGAGCGACATGAGTACTCACTCGCAGGTTGTGCAGATAGGACTGAAGTTGCAAAATACTATTAAAAAAAAGAGAGAAAGAAACATGACCACCCATATGACCTCAATATCATTATATAGTATTTAATATACAGTACGGTGCTGTGAAAAAGTATTTTTTTTTGTACAAGTAAGACTCATTGTCCATTATCACAAACACTTGATTGCAGTTGTTGGCACCAAGGGTGGCACAACCAGTTATTAGGTTTTGGGGGCAATTACTTTTTCACAGAGGGCAAGGTAGGTTTGGACAGCTGTTCCCTAAAAGGAATAATCATTTAAAAACTGCATTTTGTATTTATTCCGGTTATCTTTGTATAATATTAAAAATGATTTTGATGATCTGAATCTTTTTCACAGCACTGTATTTATCTCTTACATGGATGAAAGCCTTTGAAGCCATTTTACTCAGATTAAGCGATGTTACACAAATTTATGATGCGGCTAATATTTACGAGAAATACTCAGGCACCGAGGTATCATGTGCTTTACCTTGTATTAGCCCTTTGTACTGAAATAAATTGTAACGCATGTAAAAAAGACATACTGGACAGGCACACGGAGCAGACGTAGCCGATCTCGATGAGGTTGCGATGGCAGAAGCAGGCCGCTCTGTAGTCAACGTGAACCGGTGGTGGAAGCACTAATTGTGAGCGCTGATCCGCATCAGGTAGGAAAACCCACTGCACAGAACGTTACAATCAATAACGCACTGATAACCGGCACCTCCATCACCACCGCCACGTTAGGGCGTTTTCACATTAGCCATGTTTGATTTGTACTGTGCTTGATTTGAATGACTGATTCCCCCACCCCACTGCTCAACTAGCCAGCGTTCACATTACAGTATCTTTGCTCGCCGTACTCAGGTCCACAGGCGTATATATACTGTCTACCTTCATGTTTAGGTACGATTCGCTCCTGAGCCTAGAACGCTTGTGTTCTCACTGATTAAAATTAACCTTCAGACTTCGGTGTCTGTTCATGTGTTCTCAGAAAAGATCCCGTGGCCCTAATGTGAAAACACCCTTAGAGACAGAGCTTTGAAACACATCGCTAAATAGTAAAGTATTTTGTTCATACTGCTAGGTTTAGTGCATCTCACGAAAAGGTATCATAATGAATGATGAACTCACCAACAAGTACTGCACCAGAGCAGCTTTCTGCGGAATCTTTAGGTACAGTCCACCAGTTATATCACAAGCCTATAAAAAAATAAATATGAGATGAATCTTATATATCCATATATTAGAATATATAAGTGATATATATATATATATAAGTGAAAATTTATGTTTTGATCTCTGCTGTTCTGCGTTCCAAATTAAATTCACAGATTCAAAGTGTTTTCAGTGCTCCAGGTAGAGCTGGGAACTCTAGGCAGCCTGTCCATTTCATTCAAATAGTTTTATGGGCATTACAGTTTTGGATTTTATTCAATTTAAAGGAAAAGGTATTCAATACAAATACAATGTTTACTGCCTGATTTGTCTCAACCATTTGTCTTAACTAAAATTATCTAATAAACATTGCAATGTTGTGTAACTTGGGTTGTCGAGAGATTTAAATGTCATGTCTCGGACAAAGCAGGAATCTTTTTTTCCTTTTTTTGCATCAGCCCCCCAAAAACTCAAAAGGAGTGGTACTCTCACAAAATGTGAGTGTTTACAGAAAATGCAAGTGATTTAAAGTATTTGTAAATTTTAGACCATTTAACATTTAAATAATTTGCAAAAAAAAGGCTTAGTAATTTCAAGAGTGTGAATCGAATCTGATTTGAAAACTGATCCATTCATTTAATTATTTAAAACAAACAACAAAATATCAATTCATTTGCATAACTGATTAAATCACACAGCTCTCAACAAAGCTAATGCGCAAGTTCAATTATGACCTGATAATCCTTAATCTTTAAAACACAATTAAGTAACAGTATACAGTAGCATTAATGCAAAAAGTAGTGTCTACGGGAAAAACAACAACCTGCTGCAGAAGGCCTGAATCCGAGTCCAGCACACACGCATCAATCAGGACATTCTAGTAACAAACACAGTGTAAGAGAACACCATCATCTGTGAAAACCTTACAACAAAATATTACAACAACAAAAAACATCAATAATCACACAGACCTGTTTCTGTGCAGCAAAGATCACATTCATGAAGTTCATGTACTGCAGAGCACAATCCTCAGCTGCTTTTATCACCTGCAGAGTACAAACCTCGGAGTTCAGGATCAGCTCAGCTTCACATTCATGTTTGAAGTGGATTGAGTTCTTACCAATATCCTTGATTTCATGTCTTGGCCCGCTGCAAACAGAAGGTAGGAATAAAAATGTAAACCATATATCATGTACAGCAGATCGTGATCATCATCATCATCATAAATGATTATAAACAACAAAACAGATCCCTATTTATTTACTTTCTTTCTCTGCTCATAATTAAAAAGAAACTTCCTAGAAAGATTCCCTACAATGCTGTAGTATGGAGTTTTATCACTCAGTAAACACAGCAGAAAGAGTGTCTCTGACAAAATATATATATAAGACAATAATATTGTCTTATATTTCCACCTTTAATAAATACAAGGTTTACCTTCTAGTTCCTTAGACACTCGATGAATATCTGCGATACAACGTCAAAGTCAAATTTATTTTTAAAGTACATTTAACACAACACCGTTGACCAAGGTGCTGTACAATCCTAAAACAGGTGCAGACAGAAAATAAAATGAAATAAAATCCTAATAAAATCATAAACAACAATAAGTCCACCTTAAAATAAAATAATTAAACAATAAATGAAAATATATGGAAACAGCAAAGATTTTCTAATCACATCGTTTTAAATGCCAATGAGGATGAAAAAGTGAGGTTTAAAAACAGGAAGAGTCGGGGCCTGTCTGATGTACAGGGGCAGCTCATTCCAGAGTTCAGGGGATGCTACTGAAAAGACGCGATCGCCCCGATTATTCACCCTAGATTTGGGAACTGTAAGTAAAAGCTGATCACCAGACCTGAAAGAAACCGGGCTGGACTGTACGCCTTCAAAACGTCAGCAATATATAGAGTTGCTGGATTATTCAGGGCTTTGTAGGCTATTAACAAGACCTTAAACTTGACCCTGAACTGCACAGGATGCCAGTGTAGGGATGCCGGGACATGTGCTCCCGCTTACGTGTCCCCTTAAAAAAGGAGCAGCAGCGTTTTGGACAAACTGCAACCGTGCAAGAGAGGTCTGGCCAACACCAACGTTACAATACTCAAGCCGACTTGAAATAAAAGCGTGTATAAACTTGATCTTTTTTGTTACGGCTTGACTTTGGCCTAAGCTGAAGAAAGCTAAAGATAATAACCGAGTTATATAGCTTATCCAGTTTAAAATCACTGTCCAGTAAAACACTCAGGTTTCTAGAAAGACAGAATGTCTTAAAGGATACAGCAGAGAGCTTTGGCGAGGGATCCGGCCAGTAACGTGTCGGTCTGGTGGCCTCTCACTTGCGCTGCAATATGGGGGGAAAGAGACGTTATAATCACACATATTATGCGATATAACCAATTGTCACCTCATATACTGTTGAAGGATGTAAATGATTGCATGAAGGATGCCAATATGCCAATTATCATCTGTGTGTGGCGTCTTTTTAGATTCCAGCTAAATCTCACATCGAAACATATACACAACTCACTTCTGGCCATCAGTTTCCGCATCTCATCAGCAATGACGTCATCTGCGACAGACAGCAGCTCGTATCTGCCGTCATTGGTCCCAGATCCGGTCGCGTGATCCCCGGCAGCATCTCCGGGCTTCCAGTACTTACTCGGGTACAGAAAGTGACTTCAAACAGAAGTAAAACAGGTCTGAGTTAGAAGGAAAACGAGTTGGTAATAAAGAGAGGAATAAAAAAAAAGAAGCCTGGGTCTGTGACCGTACTTCTCCTGACAGTGGCTGGCGATGAGGGCCAGTTTGTTGGTTCTCGTCATCACCAGGTGAGAGTTTGCCATGACGATCACCGCGTCCAGGCATTTAGACAGAGTGAACTGAGGGACGGATGAAAACAAGCTGGTGAGTTACATCATAGGAACATCATCTCTCACAGGGTCATGTGATGTTAGCACAGCACTAAGCACAGTTACTCTTATCGCCCTGACGTCCTTCATCAGCACTCTGAAGAGACTGACGTCCTGTCTGTGTCATAGTTACATCATCATAACACACACATTTCTAATTCACACAGCATCATTATAACACACATACACACACACACACACACACACACACACACATTATACACTAATAATTAACATAATACAAACACAGTTCTTCACACCTTAATTGAATTAGATTCACACATTCACACAATACCTACAGCATAATCAACATAAACACACATTATAATACAATTATACTACACACACAACATTATAACACACAAGTCTGTATACACAACAATATAAAACACATACACACATTATAACACAAACCCATCTGTATAACATACAAGAAAATAACACATGCATTGTTATAACACACACCATTATCTCTCCCTCTCTCTCTCTCACACACACACACACACACCATTCTCTCTCTCTAACACACACACACACACACACCATTCTCTCTCTCTAACACACACACACACCGTTCTCTCTCTCTAACACACACACACACCGTTCTCTCTCTCTAACACACACACACACACCGCTCTCTCTCTCTCTCTCTCACACACACACCCCGCTCTCTCTCTCTCACACACACACACACAGCTAAAGTGACCCATTAACAGAACAGAGACCCCAATTAGCCTAAGGAGGGTAAATGATTGTGTGTTTTATTTGATCACAGGGACTGTAGCCGCAGTTCGCGCAGGGTTAGTGATAATTAGGATATAATTGTAACGCAAACACGATCTCGTAGTTTAACATTTTAAATATGACCCCACATCTGTCGAACCTGATCTCGGCTCCTGTAATGGAGAATCATCATATGCTCATGTCTTTTTGCCCTGCAGAGGCTGGTGGAGGCGGCGGAGGAGGCGCACTTACAGCACGAGGAGAAGCCCGACCTGCAGGTACGATCTGCTGCAGGACATTTAGAAAACTCTAGGGGTGCCTTTCCATCAACGTCACCATCATCTTCCTCATCGTCATCCAGTTCCATCTTCATGCTGAAGGTTGGAGGTCGTGAGTCACCAACCTGGTGCTCTTCTGCATTGTTCCTATGGGGTGTCATTCCAGCTTAAGATATTATTAAGCCATTGTCTTGTAAGTCTTCCGCTGCCTGTTTGCTCTTGAAATTTTCCTTCTAGTTTTTTATTTGTGGAAGTTTTCATGTCTTGATATACAGTATGTCTATACACTATATTGATATATAATCTGTTTTACTTTTTATTTAGCACAAGCGATCTTTTCTCTTCTAATATCAGTATTGCTTCATCATTTGTTTTTGTTTCTTTCTATGATGTTTCTAATGCACCGCCTTTCAAAGGCATCTAATTTGTCCATAATGTTTTTCACTCAATTTCCATATTTCACGTCCATATAATAGGGTAGATTATATGTGTGGAAAGTTCTAAATATTTTTGGTAATAAGATTTTTTTACACGGTAGAACAGACTTTATGTTATTAAAGGGACTGGTAATTCCTGTTCTTCCAGTTACTTCTTTGCCACATGTACCATCCATTTTAATATGTGAATTTTGTGACCTGTTCTGTGTTCTTCATCATACAGGTATGTGTTTTTAAGAGGGGAAAAAAACCATTAACATCTTAGCTTAAAGAATTGTTGTTGTCTGTGAAAACCCAGCCAAAGAGTTATTTTGTTATTCTTTTTTTATTTTTACACGAAATCATACGTAGAACAGTTGTATGTAAAAAAACAACAACAACAACAACAACAACAACAACAACAAAATAAATTTAGCTGTGACCGGGTCTGGGTCACACTTATTCGCCTTATATTTTACCTTAAAGAATCACAATACATAAAAGTTTTATTGGCTAAATTATTTAAACGATCCTTTTTTTCTGTAGTTAAAAAAATGTATAACACACACACACACGTTTGTACGTGTGTACACGTTTACTACACATCTGAAACACCAGCACCACGTCTGTCCCACATTTACCTTTTGTATAGTACTCTACAGTGTAAACATTTTCCCCTGAAAATTCACAGTGAATCGACAGCCTACATTTTTTTTTTTGTAAAAGGTTTTTCCACTTGAAATTGTTTAAAGTGTACATGCACTCCATGCACCTGTCCTGGTACACACTAAACATGTGGACATTATGGTATCTCTCCAGTGACCAAGAATTCTACTCGCTGGTACCTTTAGTACCCTTTTCAAAAAACTGGAATTGGCAAATGGCACGAAAATCAAGACACACGTATGTTTCTCCTGTTACTTTTATCAAATGAATTTTGCAAATTAAATTGTTAATGTGCTAAAACAGAGACCTGGAAAAAGAAACTATATCCAAATCGTTAGTGATCATTTATACCAGTGTCGACTATCAAAAAAAAAAAAATAGAAATATTATGATCATTAATATAAATTACATGAATATACTGCATTTCACTGTAAAAAAAAAAAAAAAACACCCTTCCCAACAATGTTGTTTAAGGATCTATCTAATGACGGAAACTTCAAAGCATTTTTTAATGTGGCTTTGGATAAGAGCATCTGCCAAATGCCTGAATGTAAATGTAAATGTCATCGACTCTGTACATGTACTTTGCACAATGACAATACAGTTGAATCTAATCTAATCTAATCTAATCTAATCTAAATCATATTCCATTATCTATTATTTTTACTTCTATTATCACGTCAAGCCATATCTATCTATCTATCTATCTATCTATCTATCTATCTATCTATCTATCTATCTATCTATCTATCTATCTATCTA
>JAOVVA010000029.1:14457911-14468365 GCA_028565275.1 Leiocassis micropogon | reverse complement strand
TGCATATATGAGCATTTATTTTCTGACATAGTAGAGGAAGCGGAGCTTCCCTTGTAGTCTTAGAGCAGCCGCCACTGCTTTCAACAATGTCTTTTTTCTTGGCATTCCTCACAGAATAGCTGTGTTTATATTAAGATTTAGTTGAACATAAATGCACGGAAAACTTTTCAGATATTTATTTGTAAAGAATTTTTTAAAAACATTTAACATTTTCCTTCAACAATTATGTGCCACTTTGTGTTGATCTATTACATAAAATCCCATAATGAAGGGGAAGTAGAACAAACTATTATGTCAAACCCTGTACATTTTCTGCAGCCTTGGAAAGATGTATCTCAGAATAATTCAATTATCTTCTTAAGTGCTTTATCCTGACAAGGGTCACTTTGGACCAAGAGCTTATCCTGGGAATTGCTTGAGGCCGGAATGACAATCCTGCTTTGATTCACGTTAAACGTAATGGCTGCTTATGTAATTTCTACTCAGTGATATATAAACATAAAAGGTTTAAGTTTAAATGCTTAATGAAAGAAAAATTATTTTAAAAAAAACATTTTTCTTTCCCCAAATATGAGTTTTTCTTACATTATTTAGCAAGCTCTTCATGTGCTGTATTTAGCAAATTCCACACAGGTAATCCAACCAGAATGAACAGAAGCCCAAAGTGCACCGAGCATGTGGATGTAGAATCCACATTATTTGCTAATAATTCTCTTTTCTCTCTTTTTTTCCATTACCATTACCTCCTGACGAAAGCTGTTTACAGTACACCAAGTAAAGTGCTGCCAAAGTGCTGTTGATATGATTGGCCTTAAATCTTGGTTGCTCTTGAATAATTGACAGTCTACTGCTTTTAAGCAGCTAAAAACTGTTATGGACATCGATCCATCCATTAAGCTGTCCCACAGCTTGGTAAGACATTTCTCACGGCTCAATGTTTTCGTCAGCAGTAAGACCCCGGGAGTCAGTTAAGGCAAATCAGAAAGTGAACTGGGAGAGAATGTGCTTATAAGAGAACATGAATTGTGGATTGAAGGGGAATGCTCAGAAAGCAACAAAGGTTGGGTGTCCACATAATTTTGTCCTAATAACGTATTAAAAGTGTTCCCTCCATTATGGTAGTCGTGGTTAGATGGCACCATTCATTGGTGGCTTTCTGTTATTGAGAGTAAATGCATTCTGTAAGGTGTCTTTTCTTGCTGAAGCAGATTGGAATGAACTTGATCTATGATTTGCAGGACACACTAAGCGTCATATTTAATGAACAGAGAGGACCAAAAAATGTATGCACGCTTCAAGATGAAAAATACTGTATATACAGTATGCCACTCTTCTGACAGTCACATGATAGCATTGACAATGACTACTGACGTCTTTAGAGGAAACATAATACCACACCTTGCTGCCATAATTCAATTCGAGTTTTAAAAAAGGACATAAATAACAACTGTTGAAGTGTACATAAATTTTTTGGGCACTTCTGCATATAAGATTTAATATTTATTTATGTGCACTGAAACATATTTAACTCTCTTTTAAACCTTAATATGACATGATGCCAGGGACAACAGAAGGGGTAAAGCGCTTAGCCAGATGGCAGACATCTCACTAAAATGATCAAAACTAATTATATATCTAGCTTTCTATCTTTTTCCAAGAAGGCCACCATCCCAAACGCAAACACGAGCCATATCTGCCTCTTACTGTCTCGCTCCATTCCAAAATACACTCTTCAGAAAAGAGACCCATGATGTGTCAGACACCGCAGTGATTGTCAAAAGTATGTGGACACCTGACTATCGCTAACACCAGCAATGCTTCTGAAAGACAAGGACATGAGGCCCTAGGTCTGTATTTACATACAGCATGTAGCCAGCATTCTTCCTAACACCATGATGACCTCACACTAGAAAGGGTAACCTTGGTTTTGTTTATAAAAAAAGCAAACAAAAAAAAAAACCCAGGGATAGCCAGGTAGCAATTATGGAGAAGTATGGACACATCTTGTAAGTAATGCACATAGGGATTAACCTGCTCCTTGTGTTGGAGTGATGTGTCTCAGTCTGCAATCCTAGGAGAATCAGTGGCTTCATTGAACGTTATTTGTCCATGTTGGGGTGATTGGCTAACTTCCTTAAGCAATGTATCTGCACACACACACACATTGCCTGAGCTGTTTCGTTGTCAGGGAGTCCCCAAAACTGTCCAATCTGGCAACCCAAACACACAGAGTTAGATCCTGTGTTAAATTAGAGAGAAGCTTAACTTTGAAAGGACACGATCACCTGTCAATATCATCATGCTGCATGCATTGATAAAGTTATTGTATCTTAATATGAATTAGGAATTAGGAACTGCTAAATGGATGTTTATTCCGAGCACACTTTGTACCAGTAGCTGAGAGCTGAGTACACGGTGAGCAACGTGTCAGTCCTGAAACTGAAAAACATCATCTGTAAGCACCAGACAGCCTGGCAACTGAATTTAAGACATTATCCATCACTTTACCTTACAAGTATAGGCAATTTTTAAACAAATGCAGTTATCCCCAGGGTGCTTTCTCAAATTTGCCCGTACAGTGCCTATGAGGTGACTCTCCCTTTCAACACACACAAACGAAACGCACAAAAGTAAACAATACCTGTAGTGGTCCAGGCCCTTTCCCATGTGATAAAGTTCAATGTATTGTTGGATGGCAGAGACAATATTACTGCAGTGTAGGCTTTGTGAATACTGAACAATGATCATGCAAACTCTCGGCTCTGTTATATTTAAAATAAACAGTGAAAGCAGTGTTCTTCACACAAAAAAACGTACTCTCTTGTGCTGTTTATCTTAACGCCATTCTTATAATCTGAGTTTTTTTGTACTCTCATGAGTGTATGCTTCGTTTGGAGACGTCACATGCTGTTGCTCTGGATAAGGGCGTCTACCAAGTGATGTAAATGTGCACATGGAACTTAGTAGAGACAAGATTTCTAAGCGATCCTTAAACCAGGGAAATGAAACTCAATTTCGACCCACGCATGTCGGCCTACGGGGTGCGTCGTCCCCTTAAAGCGGCACGGAATCATTTCTAAGTTGTAAATAATTTTTTTCTTTTTTCTTCATTTTTTGCACTTTATTGACTATTGACTTCAATTAATTGTCAGAAGTGCTAACACAACTGAAATACAGTTATACTATTTTCAACAGTCAGATATTTAAACGTAGCACAGAAAAAAAGCACACGGTGGGTCAATATTTGCCCTGAAATCTTTGTACGACCTCTATATTGTATATAAAGGTCCTCTGTTATAACACTGGAATGCTCCGATCCAACAGCAAAATACAGCTTGGCTTGCTTTATAAAAACGGCTGATAAAACTAAAACTCTGAACCATGGTTCCATCTCCATTTATAACCTAATACAAGATACTGATTGAATAGGCAGCTGCATATTAGATTTCAACAATTCACACACACACACACAAATCACAGGCTTGCGAAATACAGCTCTATGAATCCGTATTGACGTAATTACAGTAGCTGCACACAGTGTCCACTCATGGGCAAACTGAAACTGGCTGGAACAGAAATCACACAGCATTAGCTGTCGACGGACTTGTTCACGGCATCTCATTTGGCAACAATAAAGTAGGTGGTCCATCCAGCGAGGATCAAGGCTCCAAATAACACGGTGTAAGTGAACAGGACAAATCTCAGGAGGTCTCGGAAAGTCCGGAGAAAGCGAAGCATCAGAGGTTCTGATTCGGGATGAATATCCATCTTCAACTCAAAGAGACGGCAGCGTCCGGAGACCTGTTGGCAAAAATATTCGTTTGTGACATGGATAGGGCTGCGTGTGTGCCAGTGACGCACCTTTTTGTTCGGGTTGGGTCTTGATAGACTGGCACATGAATCATTTGGAGGCTTAAAATCACAAATCTGTCCTGTATATTTCACATCACTATTTTAACCTAAGATTTTTATTTTAATCAAGATTGAGTTTTTTTTTTCCCCTAAATATTTAGAAAATCTAGTGTGTGCTACCCTGGAAAACCCATATTTTGTACCAGTTGTATTTGTGTTTTATGTCAATGTTGCAGATATTTAAAAGTTATTTATAAAAAAAAAAAATTAAGGACTTTTAATTCAAGGTTGTAGATGAATTTTATCATGCATCTTAGCAGGTAAAAGATACTAAAGGTAGAAAAAAAATACTAATAATTCCACAAATAAGAAAAGTGCAGTTTGTTTCTCAGAGTGGAACAGGGTGCAACAAGAGCTCATGAACAAAAAATTAAATTTCTGTAAAATTCTTGGATTATTACTTGATAAAAAAAGGAAAAAGAAAGTACATGTCCAAATGTACTAAACTGTATATTAAGTGCATTACATCATATCAGATTTAAGGATACTAAACGGTCACCTGTACCAGCCCACATTTTAAAATCTGCAGCATTTTTTCCTATAAAGGTGCATTTAGTTTACATCTAAAGATTTGACCCTAAAACTATCTAACAACAAGAAAAAATACACTTTTTTCCCTAAATCAATCAGGTTATGACAATTGTATACATGTAACACTAAGAACAATCACTTTTTAAGGAAACGTGCTACCTATGAGGTCTATTAAGAATAGGCGTGTTAGTTAATTTAAAATTAATAACAGAATTAAGAATTTTTGGGGGGATTTTGGATGCAATATCCTGCGTAAATGTAAAGTAAGAATTAAACCCTGGGAAATAATAGACTTCCTATGCTTAGATAAGGATAAAGACTTGACTTACCTCAGGAGGATGTGATTTCTCTGACAGTCAGTACAGTAAAGAGCAGTGCTCTGCCTCCTTTGGCTTTTTTTATTCTTCTGCTGAGAAGCTGCTGCTTGTCCTCATGCCACAGGAGTGGCCGAGAAGGAGGCAATTAAATTGATTACGAGAGGCAGGAAACCCTTGGGTCCGTGCTTATGGGAGTAACAGGAGCATTCAGCACCTGCTCCACGGGCGAGTTCCGGCCCGCCTCTCTCTCTCTCTCTCTCTCTCCTTCATCATCTCTCTCTCAGCAGCCCACACAAGATACACCACTCAGTCAATACAAGGCTATTTTTAACTCTAAATCATTTTTAATCAGCTCAGTTCTGTCCTCACCCAAAAACAAACACAGATACTTTCATACAAAAACACAACATTTAATGTCACTTTGATGTCAAAGTTAATGTCCTGCCTTATTATTTATTGTTTTGGAAATACAAAAATCTAAAAAAAAAAAAAAAACTTCCACCTCTGGTGATTCTTTGTATTGGACACGTAGTGCCCTGATTATGGCATAATATATTATGTTCACATTCTCCATTGTGTAGTGCGCTTACAGTAGGCAAAGTGGAGCCATTACTTCTGTGTTTTTTCCCGCGCTGAGGCGCTCGGGCGCATCACGGTCCAATCATCGATCAGCACATCTCAGCACGCGCGCAGTAAGAGGTTTATCCGGAAAGACAGAGAACAAATGGCCTCTTAATTTAATCAGCATCCTCCTCGGTCGAGTCATGTTCCATTCCGGGCCCAGATCTCCAGACACAGGCCCATTATCGGGCTGTTACACGGCTAATTGCCGCTCCTTTGTGCTCGCAAGCTACTTTTCAGGCCCACCGACTTATTACACGAGTAAAAAAGAGCTCATGCTCCTTATAATCTAACTCAAGGTTTTCATACTGACTCCACCGTTATTTGATTAAACTCACTGTCAGGGCATGTTAGTCTCACAAAATACAGGAACTTTTTTATTTATTTATTTATTTACAAGGCCAGCACACAAGTCATAAGTACATGAATGCTGCAAAACACTGACATCTTACAGTGTATAAAATATCAAAGGCAAATGCAATTTCACAGATCAGTAAAGCAGGGTATATTAGTAATGCTCCTTACTAAGCTTAAAGTGTTTTTAGTCGGTCAGGATCAGGCTGAATCCAGAGCTGATTTCAGGAACGTTGGATGGGACACCAGTCCATCACATGTCACTATGCACACACGTTCGAACCCGACTTAGACACAGGGCGAACATGAGAAACTCCAGAGATCAGGATAGGACTGAGATAGCAATGCTACCAACTGTACTGCTTCCTGTTCTGTTCGACTTGTTAATGCATGATTTCCTCGATATATAGAACAAGAGGTCTTGTCCTTGGTCCTGGAAGAGCTAATGTCCTGAACATTTTAGAGTTTTGTTAGCTCCAACACACCTGATTTAACTAATGAGAATTAACAGCAATTTATTAAAAAAAAAAAGAGAGTGTGAGTGATAAGAAAATCATTAAAATGTGCAGGCTGGGGGTCCTCCAGAACCAGGTACAATTACTGATACACAGTAGAAGTATGAGGGAAAATGCACTCCTTTCAAAGAAATAGCATTCAATAGATGACATCACAGGATTTTTCTATTTTTTTATTATCAAAGGACGTGTGTTGTTGCAATTTCGGCAGTGGTTACTAACAGCCTTTCAGTTCGGGTGCGCAGGGAATTACGGTGGTGCATTTGCCAGAAAAGAAGCTCAAAAAAAAAAAAAAAGGAACACTTAATGACTGAATGACTTTGAGTTTGTACTTCTGTATATTAGATAAATTAGCACATGTTCTAAATTGCTCATGGGACGTTTTTAGAGTATTTGCGCTTCAGGACGGTCCATTAGAGATTTTATCCAGCTGGTGCCATTGATGAGTTTGGTGGTGGCAATGATGTACTCTGTCCCACCGTCCTCCATCTGAGACAGGAAGCGGAGCGCTGCGATTTCAGCGTACGTCACACCACCGAGAAAGAACACCAGCGTTGTCCTGTTCTCTCCTTGCTGACCTGTCAGGTCAAAGAGTATACATTTAATAATTTACATATAGCACCACACTCAGATTAAGTGTTTTCATATTTGTCATATTATTCGGATATTTCTGAAGTGTTCTGTTTTTGAATGGCATGGCAAAACTAAAGTCAAGTCTCACAAGCATTACATGAAACCAAAACAGGAGCCTTCGCTTTCAGGTTTCTGTTAAAATTTGAAGAGAGAATCGTTAAAGCAAAGCCCCAGCTGTAGAGTTTGCGGTACTGTTTTCTAATTAGCACCTTTCTGCCAACAGTACAGGGCAAGTAACGACATGTGCTCTTCATAACAACACTTAATAACTTCAGAATTAAATGTCTCCAACGGGCCGCTTATGGCTTTAACCTAAATATTATGGGAAGCTGTTGTGTGGTCTAAATATAATTTTTCATGTGTCAAGCCTCCCGGTCATGAACAAACACGGAGGATCAACAAAACGTGCAAAAGACAAAAGCTCCTCTTATCTTTGGCCACCGTGTGTTAGCCATGCTAACTGAGTGTCTACTGTGCAATAAAACTGTGACAAACTGTCCTATTAAAAGTGACGTATATCTGAATACACAATTACCAAATCAGTCGTCCTTCACTTTGCGAATGGCTCCATTTGCACCTTTTACTGACATGTGTTCTCATTGATTGCCTTAGTCCACATTTTAAAAAGTGAACAGGTCTGAGGCTAGCATTATGGACAATCTCCTTACGTACAGAAAGAGGAAGAGATAAGTTTAGAAAAGCACCAAATGGAAATCCTACACCGCCCCAAGGCCTAATTCTGCACCCAAACTAGTTTGCTCATTTCTATCTCCTTACACATATGTTTTGGACACTCACGTTTCTTATGAAGACCGGGTGGAAGCTGCTGTCTCTCCTCAAAGTGTGGCCCAGGAAGCATTTTCAGCACCTCCTCGATGCTCCTCCAGCCCGGCCGAGCCAGAACCTGAGTGAGCCTCACGCTGAGAGGAGCGTAACCGCTGTACACATACGAGATGTCGTTCGGGTTCTGAAAGAAAAAGGTGGAACAGCTTGAATGTGAAATCAGCATTACTCAACTTTACTCATCACAGATATTTGTAGCTGCTTCAAAATAGAATAATATCTGATCATAACGTGTGGTTCTGTCCAATGAACTGATATGTAAAAGTGCCCTTCATTATAGTGTGAAACTGCTACACTGCTAGTGTTGAAGACGTCACTACAGATCAAGCATTTTAATGACTTTCTTTCCCCATTTCCACTCTGACTGACCTGCTCATTTGCATCCTCCATCCAGAGCTTGAGGGTTTTCCTGATGGTGGGATAGTTGTTCCTGGTGGTGGTCTGTGGTTTGAGTAAGCCCACCTTCTCCAGGTTGTTGAGTGTCAGAATGTGCTCGTATCCGTATGTCTGCATGCACAATGTTAGATTTGTAGAATGATTAAATTATGAATTTAAAAAATAATAATATGAGCTAAAAAGAAGTCTAATGCAGTTATGTGCAAAAGTTAGTAACTCCCCCAGTGCTTTTAATTCGTGTGTGTGTTTGTGTGTGTAAAAAGATAAATCATCTGAGACCAATACTAAGGACCTCCCCAAACAACTTGATCATTTCGGATCACTGTACTGTTGCATCACCCAATTTAAACCAAGCTCTAGCTGTTGGACAGATGGCCTCACATTTCCCTCTATACTCTGGTATACAGAGCAGTTCATGGTCAACTCAATAACTACAAGGTGTCCAGATCCAGTAGCTGCAAAAACAAGCCTAAAACAACAACCCTGAGGAGTTTCTGCTGAAATACTGGCTCTGGCCATTAGGGCTAATCAACTCCACTTTGGTCTCATCTGACAATAGGACATTGTTCCAGAAGCCTTATGGTTTGCTCAGATGCAGTTTTTGCAAACCTCAGTCATGCTTACCTGCTCTTTTCAGACAGAAGAGGTTTCTCCTGGCAACCCTTCCAACCAAACCATACTTATTCAGTATTCTTCTAATTTTGCTGTCATGGACCTTAACATTTAACATGCTCAGTGAGGCCTGTAGAGTCTGAGATGTAGCTCTTGTTTATTTTATGTTTATTTCCATGAGCATTGCATGGTCTGACCTTGGGGTGAATGAGCTGGGATGTGCTGTGACTGTCTTGCATGCTTTGCACTATTTTCACAACATTTAACTCCAAATTGTTCGGAAATGGTTTTATAACCCTTTCCAGATTGATGTGCAGCTACAATTGCTTCTCTGGATGCTCCAGACCAGCAAACTGCTAAAAATTTCAGATTTTATAGGAGGTCTGCACAACTGGTGATGATAAATTAATCAAGAGCTGATCATAATCATAACTTCTTAAATCCTATGGAAGCAGTAAAGGGTATTAGCCCAGTATTTGCTTAGCATTGCCCCCATATTTATCTCTTTTTTAGGTTCATTTTGGTTAAATAAATAGTGTCACAGTAAATAAAGTAAAATGATGTTTTTACGTCTAAGATTGTATTTGTCTAATACCAAGGCCTGCTACGATCAATTATTGTGTTTTTACACAAAAACGCATGAACATGAACATGACTGTATAAATCCTAGGTTGTACCTGCAGGATCTCTCTCTTGTAAAAATCAAGGACTTTCTGTTTCAGGCCATTATTGCAGACGGACTGCATGCAGACCAGCCGGAGGATTTTGATAAGCGGATCCTTCTGCGCTATGCAGTCCTCTATGTAAGTGTTAATCTGCAGCAAAAAAGAAGACACATTACTTGTGTATCAAGTTTTTTTTTTTTTATTACAATCATATTAAAATGACTTGTTTACAGAGTAAACCACTGTACCTTGTCTGTGTCTACTCCAGTCATAAACTCTTGCTCCACGGTCAAGTTATCAAAAAAAACTTCTGAGGCTAAAAGGAGGGAAAAACAATCAGCAGACTCAAATCTTAAGAACTGATTTTTTTTTTTTTTTTTTTACACTGTGTAATTTCAGCAATCTTGTAAGATTATAACTTGTATAAGACGATCCCAATAAAATCTTGGTTGAATTATGTAACGCACTGTGAAATAATGTGTTCATGTTCCATATCAGTAAAGATGCTCTAATCATAGATCGCTGCCTGTTATCAGGTAGAATTTTACTTTGTGTGTCATATAGCTTAGGATATGCTATGAAATTGCAAGAACTTTGCCATTAACTGTCTTTGGTTAAATAATACTAATAATACTAGTGCAACTTTTCTCTTCTTTACTGAAATTGGGCCACGGTGTAATGGCAGTGTCATGGCAGCTTTAACTAACATGCAAGCACTAAGAAGCACTAAACACAGAATTTGGGGGGGAAAAAAGAAGAGTTTCAACACACTGGTGATGTCTTTGATGAGCTCAGCAATGGACGTGTGATTGGCCAGGGAGGTGCGGGCAGCCTGCATGTGGGGCAGCTGAGACACAAACTGTTTAATCTCTCCAACTGTCTTTGCATTGTGACGTTCCTAAGACAGAATAAAGCATATATCAAAAAATAAATAAATAAAAAGCACCACAGAACAAGGACATTTACAGGTACAACTGTCTTAATTCAATTCAATTCAATTAAATTTTATTTATATAGCGCTTTTAACAATGGTCATTGTCTCAAAGCAGCTTCAC
>JAOVVA010000029.1:14434311-14453766 GCA_028565275.1 Leiocassis micropogon | reverse complement strand
CTCCCCCCCCCCCCCCCCCGAAATGTCTGCCAAAGCCGTGCCAAGTGCATAGCGTGACTCGCGAGTTTAATAAAAGACAGTATGGGAAGTGTTGTTTTTAGAAGGTTGCAGTGGTAGTGATGTATCATAAAAGCCAGTTGTTATGATTGGTGCTCGACCCTGATTAATGCGCTTGTGATTTGTACCTCATAAAACCCCTCACTTTCTTTCATCTTGGGTTTTGTGTACTTTTTTTTTTTTTTTTAAAGAGAAGAGAACAGGAAAAGGCTTACAGGCATGATGCTTATCTCTACAGGGCCCACACATAGCCTCTGTGACACTGGCAGCGTATGAGTGTGGTTCCGTGAACTTCCCTGAGCCGCCATATCCAACTCAGATTTTGTGTCCTGAAGAGGAGGGGGTGCCTGACAGCGTGTCCCTCTGGACCATTATGTCTAAGGTCCGGTTAGAGGCATGCATGTGGGTGAGTGGATATTAAATACACCTTAAATCTTTTACATGAAATTTTTTTTTTGCACACTCACGAATGACTCAAAAAGACTGAAAAGTGGCAAAACATTTTTAAAAGTACCTTATGAATTAAGACACCTTTATTTACATATCGCCAGTAAAAGCTGAAATCATGAATAGGAATTGCATAAATATAAAATAAAATGCATAAATGAAAGGAGACAATTACATTAAATGTAAAGAGAGAAAAAACATGAAGCCTCAATAACACAAGAATAAATACATTTCTGAAATTAGACTTAAATGTGGGTATGCATTTATAAATGTCGGGTAGTCTAACACAATCTGCAACAAAGAAATGGCCATCATAAAACCTCAGAGCCAGTAAATAGTTGAACGCTGCTTGATTCTATAGAAGGTCTTAAGAGCACAAAGGAGGTCAGCGGTATAGCTTGGTGCCGTACTGTGTAGAGACTTTAAAACTAATAAATAAAACCCCTAAACTCGTCCTGTATTTGACTGATAGCTTGTACAAGGAGGTATGGACAGGCGAAATGCTTCTTTATGTTCTAATGATGCTCAGGAGACCTGGAGCTGAAGGCCAGACATAGTTGTCTCACATAAAGGGAATTTCAAATGTCCCTACAAGCCTGAAGAATAACCAGGAAAATTTTTTTTTACTTGGCACCTCTCAATTTTTGTGTAAAAGTGAGCAATGTAATTTTTTTCCCTATTTTTATCTTTTATTATATAGGGGCTTTAAATTAAAGCAATATATTAGTAAAATGTTGGTCAATATAATAAAGTATTGATTTTGCAATACACTGTCATAAAAGGTTTTTTGAGATAGTATGGGTGTTATGGAGGATATCTATTTATAACTTTTAAAAAATACATTCTGTAAAAAAAATACAAAACCGATTGTTAATTTTTTTATAATGGTAAAGATACATATTGTATGTACAAACACACACCAGCCAAAAGTTTAGTAGTTGGATTCATTTTCTACATTTTTGAACAAGAATGTTTATTCCAAAACTGTGAAATAACACATA
Organism: Leiocassis micropogon; assembly: GCA_028565275.1. Classification (NCBI taxonomy): domain Eukaryota; kingdom Metazoa; phylum Chordata; class Actinopteri; order Siluriformes; family Bagridae; genus Leiocassis; species Leiocassis micropogon. The sequence continues at coordinate 14,452,261 of JAOVVA010000029.1, read as the reverse complement.
TGGAATTAGGTGATTAAGTAACAGCAACAGTCAGTTTTAGGACACGACGGCCAGCTATTCTGGAACAGTTCTTGCAAGAACAGTATTGCCAAGTGCGTTTGCAAAACCCATCAAACACCATGATGAAACTGGCTCTCATGATGACCAAAACTTACCTCTGCTGCGGAGAAGTTCATTTAGAGTTACCAGCCTCAGTAATCACCAATTAACAGCACCTCAGATTAAAGCTGTTGTGAAGACTTTACAGATCATAAGTAGCAGACACATTTTGATATCCACTGTTCAGAGGAGATCATTACATATTTTGGACGCCTTCAGTATTGTTTTACTATGTAGAAGGAGATAAAAATCAAAACTTTCAAAAACTTTTGAATGGTAGTGTATACACACACACAGTATATAGATTTTTTTTTCCCTGTGATGTGTGTTTTCTGGCAGTTTATTAGCCAACCTAAAATTGTAATGCATATCATTTATCATATAAAATGTCTTTTTTATGCTAACCCTAGCATAAAAAAATATTGGGGCACATTTAAATTCTATACAACCTAGTTAATGTGAATGAGAGCATTCGTGTCAGCATTCGTCTGTGGGTTTTTATTTATTAGTCATTTTGAGAATTATTCAAAATGAGTCAAGGTTTAGGCCATGGCACGAAGAAACGTTTCACTACTTTTTATTTGGTGGTAATATACATGTTTTGCTCAGGGAGCTGGTACTGCTATTGGAGAGCTTCCTCCATACTTCATGGCACGCGCAGCCCGTCTTTCTGGAGCTGAACCGGATGATGAGGACTACGAGGAATTTGAAGAGATGCTGGAACAAGCAGAGAGTGCACAGGTGAGGAATGTGTTCAACATGACGCATAAGCATTGCACAGCAAAAAACGTGATATATGTTTTTGTTGTGTTGCGTGATAACATTGTAAAGACATTTTTAAATCTTTTTAACAGCTTTCTTAACCAACTGCTAGAACTGTATAACTTATCTTCTTTTTGCATCATCAAATAAGTTCATATATGAGTCACAGGAAGCATGTTTCACTGGTAGTGAACTCAGCAGCACCTTGCTCACCTTGCACATTAGAATTAAGTACTTTTAAGGGCATTCCAGAAGAGCCTTTTTTTTTTACCCCTCCCCTTAACCTCCCCATGGACATGAAGGTGCTAATCCCCCCCCCTCTAGACACCAGGTTATTGGATCCTGTCAGCTCTCTTATAGATCTCGGTGACTACCTCAGTGTTGTGGTTTACTGTTCCTGGTCATGTGACCACTTCTTTGAAAACCCCTCCCTTGACTTCCAGTAAACCCTTTGAGCAGCGGGTGACTCATAATGAGAGCTTCCTTTTAATTATGTGCCGTTAGTGTCTGAGTGGACCTCACGTGGACTGTTTCTTTCACCGGCAGTATTTTAATTGGTTAAATACTTAAAGCAGAATTCGGTGTGGTACCTTTCAGCAGATGCATGCTGCTTCAGCAAAAAAAATCTCTCTCTGACCCTTTTTCTTCCCTGTTCACCGGCCTGCTATGAGAGTCTAAAATAAACAGTTTCATTCTGTTGTCTATTTCAACACCCTGTACTCTGGAAGCAGCTCTTTTTTTTTTTTTACGCACGCCTGATTTCATTGCTCAACATTCTTTCAACATATTATCTCTCAGAATTCTACATGTTTTTACTTTTTACAATTTCAGTGAAATTATTTTATCAATGAATTGCCCCAGGACCTCAGCTAATGATAAAATCTTATTTTCTTTACTAAGACAAAGGAATTCAGTTCCAAATGTATATATATATGTCTGTGTAAGTGTGTGTGTGTGTGTGTGTGTATGTATGTGTGTGTGTGTGTATATATATATATATATATATATATATATATATATATATATATTACACGATTTTATGTACAGTGAAGCTATATATAGCTTCACTATACATAAAATCATGTGGTGAAAAGTTAACATACTCCTAGGCTAAATATATTCAACTTCAGTCTTACAACTCGACCAGTTTCATTTGACTTTATTTTTGAAAAGTCAATAAGTCAGGCATCTCCATAGGACATTTTAAAACATTTAAGTGGAGACGAATCGAAATATCTCTCAGAATGGCAGTGGGTCAAAGGTTTACATACAGCATACACTTTCTTTAAACAGTCCGGAAGATTCCTGTAAATAATGTAACCGCTTTTCCAAGCGTCTGATTGGCCAGTCGACAACTCGAGCCCCAACTCCACCAGGTTGCCACTGTTGCGTCCTTGTCCACGGCCCTTAAGGCCCGGTCCGGCCCAGGGGTGCCGTGCAATGGCTGTCCCTGTGCTCTGACCCCATGATAAGAATAAGGACCATCACCGTGCAGTAATGTATATGTGATGAATAAAGACTGAATTTTATTTAACTCAGAGCCTGTGTATACGGAAAACATACAGCACACACCTTACAGTGTCTTTATAGTATATGTTTGTCAAAGAGGTGTGTGTGTGTGTGTGCACGCGCTTGTGCATTAAATAATACTGTACATCCTAATTTCAGGTGACAAGAAGCACAGAAGATCCCGGAGCAGAAGCAAAGAGGTAACTAAACTAAAGACCATTTCACTCACGTAGGTTAAGTTGATGTGGTCACGTCAGTATGTAATTTGTCATAAGTTTTAGGACAGGGTAAGTATGAAGGTTTAACAGGACATGATGAAATGTCAAAACTGAAGTAGTTCTTGAGTGATGATTTCTTTGGTTTTTCTCAATCTCACACGTGTCAGTTATGTGAAATTAGAGATGACTAAAGTAGAGAACAGATTGTGTGGGAATTTGCTTTTTTTTTTTTTTGGTAAAAGCCTGTATTTAGATCACATGATAACATCTCTATAACAAATTACACTCAGCGTGCTAATGCACGAAGAGACACTCTGAACAGAAGACGCTGCTGACAGATAGCAAAATTATATGCCTACAACTGGACAGGTAACTATCAGCCTCAATCTTCCACTTGCCTTAAAATATATACACATTTATACATATTTTTTCTGTCTAGCAACCTTGCATTAATCCTTTCCAAGTCCCCACATGAGTTGCATTGATCTTGATCGATCTTTGTCCTCTTGTATGCATGAATGTTGGGAATGTCATGAAACCGTCAGTTTGAAAGCGTAGTACTTGGGAATCGCAATCGCTTCAGAATAAAACTAGCGCATCAAAAAGTGGAGCTGAAGCAAGTCTGATTGACAAGAGAACACTGACACGGGCCGTATTCAGAGTTGCGTTCTGCTTGCATAGAAAGCTGGAAAGGCAGAACATGGCTCTGCTAGCATTTAGATTTCCAACCTATGTATGTATAAATTCATGTGGATTGGTATTTGAAGGCAGCATTAAATGTGTAGGTATGACACACTGACATTGAATCAATTACTCTCATGAATAAACGCAAACACACATATATGTTTATAATGCATCAATCAGCTATAACATTAAGTAAACTAGTGATTGGATCAAGGGCACTTTTAAGGCTCCTCTGCGCCTGTGGGGAGTAAACCCCGCCTCCAAACTACCCAGATCCCAATCCGATCGAGCGTCCATGGGATGCGAACCCCGCAAACCCACAGTTTCCAGGCGCCACAGCACACCCTCAGAGGCCCTGACGGAACAGAGCCGGCCCGGTGCACTACTGGGCATGATGTGTTGTATTGTAATATTTACGGCTGATCGGTGTTATTTATATAAAACAAGGACAACTTGTCCTTTAACCCATGGCAGTATAAAATCCTTTCTTGACCTGTTCAACACATTCTGCTTCAACTCTCACTGGCAGATTCAGCCATTTTTGTCCTAAGCTTCACATTTCCCAGCTTCAAAATATTAGACTGCATCCAGTTAATCATGCTCTTTTATCTGATTGACGAGAGTGGAACACACTTTCTTAGGTTGAGAATTCTTGCTCTACATTTATTTGTGTATCATAACTAGGATATTTCCATTCCTAATGCATGGTTGTCTCAATGTAGTCACAATATAGTTTTATTAGATTTTTATTTGAGTCGCCTCACTTTCATCTTATAATAAAATTGAGTTTTTTTTTTTTTTATGTCTCATGCTTTAATGTGATATTGTATAGCAGTTGAAAGTAAAGGGTGGGGTGACCTCTCTATGTTCTCAGTTCCCGCATTGTAAAGCCAAGTGCCTGATTTAAAGGCGGATATAGAAAACAATTCAGTACCGGCTGCTCTCAAAGCCCTAGACAAGAAAAGTCTGTCAATTTCAAAAGCATCATTTTGAACTCTGAATACGACCTTCTATTAAGAGTTAGAATTAGATCGTTTACTTTTTCAAATTCTATAATCGCATTGTTTAATAAAGATGAGATGCGTGCCCTAAGAATGTGAGATTCATACCGCTGAATTACCGCTACCTCTGAGAGATGTAGATGTGGTGAGGAGTGGGTGGTCGGGACTGTGCGTATTAATCATCTTTAAAGATGCTTGTTCTAAAACTGGCATACTAACTCTCTTTGTCACACTATTTTCCTGAAAGAGACCACTTCTTCTTAAAACAGGCGCGGCGGAGGGACGGGGACAAGATGGTCAGATCGCACAGCCGATCTGAGGACCTGCTGCAGAGTTCGGATAAAGAGCGCGAGAGGCTTTCAGAAGACAGCGGAGAGGAGCGGCACCGCAGAAAGGAGAAGAGGTCGTCCGGGGGGAGGAGTCCGTCCAGGTCTCGCTCAAGGGAAAGGTAACATCGCAAAAGTCCACTTTCATTTTCTAATATCATTAATAGTCAGTGGTCATGCCGACCACCTTAGGTTGGAATTGAAATTTAATGGCGGCTATTGGAGCTAATTTTGTTTCCCTTTTAATTGCATGTTTTTTCAGTCAGTTTATTTATTTACTAACTACTCGCACACCTGGTGCGAACGTCACAGAATGGAATCCTGAACATGCATATCTAGTGTCTTATCATTGTCTGAATGATTGCTTGGAATTATCATTATACGTTCATAGCATTTTCAGATTTATTTTACTTTATTTATTAATTGTATACAGTAAGTCCCTGACTTACGAATGAGTTCCGTTCCAGGAGCATGTTCACAAGTCTGATTTGTTCATAAGTCCAACAAAGTGAGTCCTATACACCTTTGACACAAATATACAAAGTACAGCATAAAAAAGACACAGGTTTGGTGTTTTGTTTTTGTTTTAAACTCTCGTGAGACTGTGCCGTCCAAATCGCGAGGGGAATCCCGGTGACGCACCGGGGTCAGCTGACCTCATTTAAAAGAATCTTGGAAGACGTCAGGGGAGGACATTGCTACTGCGTGCTTTAACAGACGCCGTTTAGTCTCAGCACAAAAAGAAAAGAGAAAAACACTGCACTTAAATTAGTTAATAAACTGTGCCACTTTCATAAACAGGCAACATCAGATCATACCATTTGAAACATTAATCTTCCTTGATGCACCACAGTTTTTTCAATTATCAGTATACCTCAGTCTTAACTCAACGGTCTGTGTGTTTATGGTCACAGGAGGCATCATAGTCGAAGTCGAGAAAGACGGAGGTCTCGGTCACGCAGCCATGAGAGGAGATCGAAGAGTCGCGAGAGGAAGAGACGACCCAAGTCGCGATCCAGATCACATTCCAGACACAGACAAAGGAGCAAAAGTCGCAGCAAAAGCAGGTGCATCACTGTGTTTCTGTTTCTTGTTTTTTCAGATTATTCGTAATGATTTTGTGTAAATTTAAAAGCATTACACTTTTCTCGCATGATAAAGCCAAATCATTTCATTAAGTTGCACATTCAACATTCATCTGATTTTGTCAAATGAATAATGTCTAAATGTTTAATGATCAAAATGTCAGAGCTGGATATTTTGTATGACTTTTTTTTTTTTTTTTGTGCAACAGAGAGAAAAAGAAGAGGACTGAGAAAGTGAAACGGAAGAGTCTCAGTCGCTCTCCCAGTCCTGTGGCATTCAGGGGCAGAAACACAGCCATGGATGCACAAGAGGCTTTGGCCAGGAGGTAGAGCATATACTTGAAGATGTGCTGAGTTATATACAGTTCTGTACAGTCACAGAAGTTGGTAGAAACCTTTTTAAATTCCTTATAGCAAAAGCTTTATTTGATTACATTCTACTTTGGTATGTAGGTTGGAGAGAGCCAAAAAACTTCAAGAACAGAAAGAGAAAGAGCTGCTGGATAAACATCAACAGCAGCAGCAAGAAATCGTAGCAGGTGAGGAGCTTTATCTAGAATTATTTCACTTCATTTGGTGAAAACTGGCTTTATCAATTGATTTCTATCTCCAGCAGCGGCGGTGGCAGCGACTCCGCTCCTCTGTGAGAACGCCCCAGTGGCCGCCTCTGGTCCGGCTCTGAACGTGGCGGCGCTGCTTGCTTCAGGGACGCAGGTCACACCACAGATCGCTATGGCAGCTCAGATGGCAGCGCTGCAGGCCAAAACGCTGGCTGAGACGGGCATCGCTGTGCCGAGCTACTATAATCCCTCCGCCGTCAATCCGTTGAAGTTTGCTGAGCAAGAGAAGAAGCGGAAGCTGTTGTGGCAAGGGAAGAAGGAAGGGGTGAGAAATTGAGTGCATTTTTAATTTATGCTGCTGAGGAAATGTAGAAAAACTTTAAGCTTTTGTCAGAAATAAGTGATTATTAATTATTGATTATTGAGTGTTAATTACAGAGGTCATACAAAAAAATTACTAGATAAAAAGCACTATTGTGCTAAAAATCTAGGGTCCATATTCACAAAGCTTCTTAAGCCCAAAAGTTGCTCCTAGTGAGAGACCCAAAAGAGTTTCTATAGCAGAGGACAAAATGGCGGAAAAAAAAGAAATATTCTCCAAACACTGAACGTAAAAGTAAACACTGCTCTTCTGTCCAATTTGGTTTTCTTGTTTTTTTTACTTTTTTCCATCTCTCTCGGATTGTTGGCTACAGTGCCATCCAAAAGTGCAACTTAAATAAACTGTCCTGCAATCATGTAAATTGGTAAAATGTGAGCCATTTTGCTCCCATCAATCCAAAATGGATTACAAGTAAATACATTTGTAAGGAATTTAAATATAGTAATTACGGCATGGAAATTGGTTGCTTCAAAAGTAGACACATTTTCAACATTTGGCTAGAACTTTTTAGGCTTTTTAGGAGCTCCCTGAGAGAATACTAAGAAGCTTTGTGAATACGGGCCCAGAACTGTACAGAATTAGGAAAATCGTAGAATGTCTGGTGTAATTAGTATTTGGGAAAGCTAAAACATATCCAGTGAAATGATTATTGCCGTCATTTAAAATCCTTGTTCTTTGTGTTGAAGGATAAATCCCAGACTGCAGAACTTTGGGAGAAGCTCAACTTTGGCAACAAAGACCAAAACGTAAAGTTCCGCAAACTGATGGGCATCAAAGTAAGTTCAGATCCTGCACTCATTCTGCATGTAAATGTTTTTCAAATCAGTAATGAAAAGGTGATGTATTTATGCTTGATGTGTTGATTAAAGTTAGGGTAGACAGGTTTAGATTAAGAGTGGAAACGCCATGCTGTATCACAAGCCTAAATAATGTAAGGTTAAATGTTTATGTACACTGTCTGGCCAAACAAAAAGTTTGCTGTTTCAAAAGGGTCATATTATTAGTCTGCATCAAGCAAAAAATAAAATATTTAAAATGACTAATAGATATCACTTAAACACCTGGTGAGGCTGAATTGTAAAAATCATAAAGTCTTTTTATGTATTAATTTATTTGTGGTCTTCATTTTGTCTTAAAGTTATACAAATTTTGCACTTGACTGTAAGTTAATGTTGATTTTTAAATTATTTTTTTCCTTCCCACCTCCAGGCTGATGAGGAAGCGTCTTCAGGAGACATCAAAGAGGATGACATGAAGACGCTGCAGCAGCAGGAAGAAATGTTCCGTAATCTGGATGTGCAGTACGAAATGGCGCGCTCACAGACGCACACGCAGAGGGGGATGGGCCTCGGCTTCTCCACGTCGTTCTCGACGCGAGGGATGGACCCCGTCTGAATTCCCACCGCTTCACTCTTCCATCTTCGGCTCAGCTCATTTATAACTCGTGTATAGTAAGCTGAGCCTTTAGATCGCATGGATGTTGGTTTGCATCTGTAATTTATTCGAATACCAGTTTTTGTCACAAAAGAATCCAGATGTAAATACGAGTGATTTCGGTTCATGTTTTGTTAGGATTGTACCGCAGATCTCCGGAAAATTACACAAAGGTGCAATAGGACGCTGCATAGCTTTACAGGGTTTGGATGTTGTAACTTTTGTTTTCTTTTTATCTTTTTTTTTGTTTTTTAAAATATAAACCTGTTTCACCTGTGGATAGAACACATTGTTTAGAATTAAGCTATGAAGAACATGATGACCATCAGAAAACACTGGCATAGTGGCCACAAGTGTGCCAAGTTGTTGTAACTGCTTATCACATTAAATTTTGTTAGTCCAAAAATGTTGCTGTTTACTGTTTATTACCATCCTTCACAGTTAAACTTTAAAAGATCTTTTTTTTTATTTATTTTTTTATTAAGTGTCCTACAAAGAAAACTTTATTAAATACACACTTGGTTTTACACACACATGGCAAGGAAACTACGCAAGAAAGGTTGGCACTTATGAAGAGTGCAGAGGTTGTTGTTTTTCAGTGTTTCATAACACGTACCTAAATTTGTGGGTTGGAGAATTTGCTGCTTTAACAGTTTAAAATGTTTTAGGAGCATTTCAGTGTTTCTCTTTCTTCTAGTCGTTTAAAAATAGGTTTGCTTTTTAAGTACTCTTTGCACTACTGGTAACCAGAAACGCATTCATATTCTACACACTTGGTTTTTGGTGGCAATTAAAGTAAAACCAAAAGGTGTGGAAGTAGATGATCTTAGAGTGGATAATCACAGACAACTTTTTTCTTGTAGAGAACAACCACTTGCTGACAAGAATATCTTACTGGGTCAAGAGCGCTCTGGAGGAGGAAGGCATATCATCGTCAAAGTCAACAATCAAGAAACACTTGATTGCTGAATGTAAACACAGGGGCTTTACCTCACCATGTAAACCACGCAAAAACAGAAAGGCCAGATTAGACTTTGGTAGAGATCATCTAAAAAAAAAAAAAAAGTCTGCTTCCTGGAACATGATTTTTAGTACAGATGAAAACACTATTAACTTGTTAACATCAGAATGATGGGTATGAGTATGGAGAAGCAAAGGGAGGGCTTGTGTTCCAAAGAATACCTCTACGTACATGATGGTAACAGTGTTATTGCTGAGTTTGTATGGTTCCCAGTGGAACTGTTTACTGAGGATAAATGTAGCTGGATGATTTCTGAAGTGTACAGAGCACGGATGGATAATGACCCAAAAGCAGTCCTAAAGCTTCTTAAAACATAGAAATAGATTGTTCTTAAACCAGTAACTTGACTGCAGCCCAGTGGAGCATGCTTATCACTTACTGAGGACAAAACTGAAGGTAGAAAAACACACAAACAAGTAACTCACAAACCAGCCAAAACATTAAAACCTCTGATAGATTCTAGTGAAAACGGTCAAGAAGTGGCAGTCATATTTCTGCCTCAGGTCTGTGTACATGGAGTTTGTTTCTGTGCTTGGTGGGTTTTCTCTAAAGGCACTCTGGTTTCCTCCTAAAGAAAAAAAAAAGGGCATCAAAGTCGCTTTGATGAGGGCCAAAACACTAAATAAGGATAATCCATGGGCACCCAAGACTGATAGGGAGTGAACATATGGTGCATCCCAGCTTGCCATGGAGCAGTGGAAGAAAGTGGCCTGGTCTGAGGTCCACATGCGTGCCAGGGAAGAGATGGCATGGGTATATGTACTATGGGAAGGAGGCAAGCTGGTGGAGGCAGTGTGATGCTTTTTTTGCAGTGTTCTCCTGAGAAACCGTGAAAGTATTATTATAGAAAAATAAAAGTATTGACATTTAAATTGGTGCTACTTTGACATGTTTCACCTACCTAAACATTGTAGTGGCCTCCTTCCACATTACAGGGTAGGTAGTTAGGCAGGGTACACCCTGGACAGGGTGCCAATGCATCGCAGCACACACACTACGAGCAATTTGGGAACACCAATTAACCTAATCTGCATTTCTTGGACTATGGGAGGAAACCCACCCAGCACGGGGAGAACATGCAAACTACATGCACACAGAAACGGGAATCGAGCAAGGCTGTGCAAGGCGACAGTGCTAACCATTACACCTCTTTATATATATCTTATATCTTTATATCTATTTCACTTCACTTTTTATTATTAAGTAATCTGCTATTTGTTCTTATATTGTATATCTTTTATTTTGTCTGTTCTTTCATTCCTGCTGTTACCATTAGGTGCAAAAGTCATTTGTCATGCCTTATGCATCTTCTGCTTTCTCGCCATGGTTGCACCAGTTACTTACAAGTTTATTGTGATTCCAGTTTGTTTGAGATCAATTAAGTAATGAAGTGAGGAAACTCAGGCAGGCGGTGAAGCAGGCAGTCCGATCATGGCTCTAGTGTACTAAGAAAACTTTTAGCAGGGGATTATAACGAGAAATAAGGGGAGTTCTTACTCTCATAACTGCGTTCTTTTATTTTGCACATGATTCCCAGGTTTGACTTGAATGCCACTCATATAATGCTTATATTTATTAGTATGGTAAATGCCCCAATTATTTTAAGGAAATTATTAGCTGTAACCCCTTAAATTAAAGCTGAAGGTCTGCACCTCAATTTCATCTTGATTGCATCATCTCAAATCCCTTGTATTGGTGTTCATATATAATACACATACAATATATGAAAATTGGATCTGATTGATCGGAGTGTATAAAAGGTCTGTCCTGAATGTATCTGTAAAATGAAATATGTAAAATAGAGACATAGAGATACAAGATACAAGAAACATTGTACACAGGAAAATGTTTCTTCAATGTACATAGTTCCCTTTAAAGTAGGCATCTCTTCCACTGTCCACAACACTCCAACACCCGATCAGCTGCCTCGTTGTGGTGAAATGTAATTGTCATATACCTGTAACAACTGTGAAATTATACGGATAAACCACAAATAAATATCAGCGGTTTCTGTAGAATGTTCATAACATCTTAATTTCATTCAACTGATAAAGTCATGGAGCTCAACCAACATGTAAAAGATCTCACTGTTAAAAGGTTTTCATCAGGAGAAAAGAATTTCCAAAAAACGTGTAATGCATCAAGGAACACAGTAAAGGCCATCATCAACAAGTGGGGAAAATGGAGAGCCACATTACCAAGAACAGGATATTCCTCTAAAATAGATCAAAGACCAACATGAAAACAAGGCTGGCAGAAGGCCTAGAGCAAACATTAAAGGAGCTGCAAGAATATCTAATAAATCCTGGTCACTCCATGGACGTGACAACCATCTCTCTCATTCTTCACACTGGGTTATGCAGTAAAGTGGCTACATAGGAGCTCGTTCTTACAGAATGAAAATCAAGCATGCCTAAAAGTCACCCCAGCCCATGTGACAAAAATGTTTTGGTCTGATCACACAAAAGTAGAACTTTTTGTGCATAATCCTTAAAAAAAATGCAAGGTCAAATAACACGTTAAAGCATGGTGGTGGCAGCATCATTCTATGGATCTGATTTTCTTTAGCTGGGACTTGGGTTCTAGTCAATGGGATAATTAAATGATTTCGATGGGGTTGTTATTTTTACTGATGAGTTTAATTATTACTGATGTTAGTCTTGAACAGTTCAAAGGCTTATCGTAATGTGATATGAAAATGCAGGGAAAAAAGTATAATCAGTATTCGTATTTAATCAGCATTTGTTAAAACGTTGGTACAATCAGCACGTAAGCAGACATGTGGGTCACCTTAAATAAAAACCTCATTAAACTAAATGCATTCAATAATTGTACATTATAATGTACATTATAATTAATTGGCTATAAGTTTGTGAACATATACTGTATACTTGTTAAACATACTGTTCCAAAATGGAGTACGCAAGTACCATGGAGTACCACTAGTTTTTAGTGTAGGTGTGGGGATTTGTAATTGTTAATCTATAAGAGGAATAGTGAGGTCAGGCACGGATGTTGGGTTGGAAGGCTTGATTTCCAGTTCATCCCTAAGGTGTTTAATGGGTTTGAGGTTGAGAGATCTGTGCAGGAAGTTCTTCCACTCCAACCTTGGCACACCATGTCTTCATTTATGGAGCTGGCATTGTGCACAGGGACGTGGTCATGCTGGGACAGGCTTGGGTCTCTTAGTTTGACTGAGGAGAAACTAGATTGTGACAGCATACGAACACAATCTGTAAAAAATGCTTGCTTCTATCTTTATGGCAACTGTTTAAGGAGAAACTGCATATACATGTCATGGTCCACAAAATATTAGTCACACAGTGTCATACTATAACACATATAGTATAATACTAGTGAAGATTACTTCACAGATACACAAGTCCAAGCAAGTGCAAGAAGAACTCATCACTGAACCTGCTCTCATGATGGGAAAGATGGCGTTCCGGGTCACGCTTCCCGCCATAGCACCGCAACTCAAGCAAATCACAAACGTAAGAGCTGTTAACATCTTCAAAAAGCTCTGTCTTGATATCCTTCATCAGACGTTAATGTGTTAATGTCTTAAATCTTCCCTCCTGGTGACTTGGGGTGCTCCTGGCTTGCACATCTCAATCTCAACCCAAGACAGCTTTCCTATACATAGCTATAACTAGGGACTTGGATTCCCTGAGTAGCCATGGAAATAAAATAAAAAAGTTTGAAGAAATATGATTACAGCTTCAAGATCACATCCTTTTGTTTAGGAAAGACTTGGAGAAAGCTCACGTTAGCCCTCGACCGGGAGAGATTGTACGTATTAGACCAGGGGTCTGTAAACTGAAGCAGGAATTCTAACCAGCTCAGACTTGGTAGAACCTAGTAAACACTTCCAGGAATTGAAACATCTCTCTACCTGCATATGAGACTGGAATACAAGACGTGAGCCACTCCAGTGATGAGGTTGTGGTTGGCAAACTCCAGTATCAGCAAAACTATGGGATATTCACTAAGCCTTTTCCATGTTGCTGCTTCTTCACTGAGGCCCATCCAGTGTATCAGCAGGTCCCTCATGGCTTCAGGGAAGAGCTCGTTTGCTAGATCTTCTGCTGGAGGCAGGTCTTTAATGTGCTCGATATTTCTCATCTTAAATCCTTCCACCTGGTCACTCACAGTGCTGTTGGCCTCATGGAACCGTCGCCCCAGCCAACTAGCCACAGTCTGTAGTAAAGGACTGGAGTAGATGGAGTAGCCCTGACAGTGAGTTTGAAGCAAGACCATCACAGCTTCTGACAGTTTCGCTTCATCTAACTGTCCATCAATCCAATATTCAACATAGTCCAGAAGTTTCACCATGGTCACTTCTTGGTTTCTGTCTACAGTTGATGTGCCGTTCACTTTGTTTGCTATGCTATAAAGTCTCTCTGTTAATACACCGTGGTGCTTAGACTCAACTGGTTCACCTAGGAAGCAGTAATCATGGTCTGCAGAAGAGGAATTACCAGCTTGGCCTGATGTTGAGTCTAAGATCACTTCCTCCAAATCCTCCACTGTGTCCTGAGAGTTTAACTGGTCCTCAGTAGATACAGAAATATCACTAGATAAATGATTCAACCTCATTGGTTCCTCTTGATCACTGGTGTTTGGTGGTTCCACGTCTAACTGGATTCCAACGTTGTATATAGAGTGCAGTTGATCATCGTTGATCCGAGATTTCCACAAATCCTGAAAAGAGAAATAAGGTGGAATAAAGATCCTCAGAAAACACATACATTTCTAAGAAAATGCTAAAATCTGTATTCCTACATTTTCTGTCTGTTTTAGAGCTCAATAAGAAACCAAGTATGTGTAGCAGTCTGGGAAAACCTGTTTTTGAAAATGCCTGCCTCAAGCAAAGAAAACAATTGGTTTAAGCTGTTCAACACATTGTTAAAATGGACATGCGGTGGGGTTGTTGCATTGTAAAAAAAAAAAACAGCTCAGAGTTATGTTTAATAGTTAAAGTAAGAGCATTTCACTCATCTGTGATAAGTACAAACAGGATTGGGATTAAACATCCGTGTGCCCACAGGAAAACCACTTATTAGTGAGATTAATCAGAAAAAAAGGCTTTTGTTTGCTAGGCATTGAAAAAAGGTCAGTTGGTCAGGTCTAGGCTCAGCAACATTATGTGGCAATAAATGTCGTGACCTGAATGTACTGAATGACCAGGCAAGATCACAAGTGGAGTATAAGTGGAGTTTTTCCTTCCCTGATGGAACAGACATATTCCAAAAGTGATTCCTGGAGCATAAGAACTCATTTTCACGAATGAACCGGCCACCACATTGCACACCGTAATTAAAGATGAAGGCAGTCAAGAGAATTATTAGTGTGTGCGACTTTTACCCTGTCAGTATAAACATAGGTCAATAGAATTTTCATGGACACAGGACTGTGCAATAGTCTTGAGCCAGTCCTCATTTCTTCATATTAAATTAAACGATGTGGATTAAATTAAAGAAAGGAAACCAATGTTTTACTGCAACAGGCGGCAAAGTGCCTAAAGATGCTGGTTAAAACTGGTTGTTTATGTAACAACCTCAGCAGCGACCTCATTTCCCCTCTCATCTGTTCCAACCACTCAGCATTCAGCATCAGCAGTAAACTAATCACCAGCCTGATCATCTGTCATCATCTGCTCCTGTTTCTCACTGGTTCATTCCTTGGATTTTTTTATGCTTGAGTGATTCAGAGGTCACTGTGTGGCTTAACAAACAAAAGGTACTCCTCTGAAACTGCTCTGATACAGGGACTGGACTGAAAATGAGGACCTGAAAAAGTCCTTCAGGAATCCTGGAGAACTATTCCTCAATAGTAGATTAAAAATAAATCATCTAAAAACGTAGTTGTAAAAACGCTTTAGACTTTGGCACAGATCTGCATATCTAAATAATACATCATATTTATTACACTGAATTAAATCCAAATCAATAAATAGCAGACACGCAAAACCATTTTCAGTTTCAGCAACGTCTGCATTTTCCGAAAATGTCAAATGGTTATCGTGGGAAACGTTTTCTCCGGCTATCACACACAGATTTAGACAAAAGAGGGGAAAAATATGTAGGTGAAATTTAAACCTAGATAAGCTAATAAATGCTAAATGCTAAATTACTAAGCTTAGATGGGATTCTGCCGAATGAATGAGTCACTATAATACCATTTTGAAATAGATTACGTGGAGATCTGTGATTTCCCAAATCAAAGGTGCTGCTACAATACAATTCTGTAAACTAGATGACAATCAGTGAACATTTTATTCCTTGAGGTGAAACTGCAGCCTTGTAATCAACTCTAGGCTTAATTCAGTTGTGGCTACATATTTATCTGACATGATATCTTTTCAGCTGCAGTGTGTGTATTCTTCCGGACGTTTCAGTATAAGACTTGCAAGAACAAGATATCCTTTCATCTCTCATCCAGTTTTGATTGAACATAATATTAACAAATGTAAATATGTTATGAAGACATCTATATGCTAATCTTATTCTGGTTTAGCTCATCACTTGTTATTCATTAACAGTGTAAGGATCTATCCAATGACAAACTTCAAAGCACTTTTCTAATCTAAGTAAATACAAAATACAGTTTTAAATGATAATTCTATTTATTAATTCCCTGCAGTCAAGTGTTTGCGATAACTGACAATGAGTCTTTCACATCGCTGTAAAGGAATTTTGGCCCACTCTTTATTGCAGAATTGTTTTAATTCAGACACATTGAAGGGTTTTCAAACAAGAGCTGCGTATTTAAAGTCATACCACAGCATCTGATCTCATCTCAAAGTCCAGACCACTCCAAAACTTAAATTTTATTTTCCTTTTTGTCAGACAGGCTTTATTAAAGTGATTTCTTGATTCAACACATTTGGCAGTAATCAGGCCTGGGTGTGCCACGTGAGTACCTTCAGTTTGCTAGGGAGCATAATGAATGGACTGTGAAGAAAAAGAGTTGAAGAAGAGAGGCAGATGAAGCAATGTACTCATCATGCCTAGTGCCTACAGATACAAGCCTTTGGGGGCAGGGCTATGATCTGGGGCTGCTTCTGTTGGTCAGATCTAGGTTCTCTCTTTTTTATTATTATTTTTTTTCTTATTTTTTTCTTTCCATGCTATCACAGGATCGTCTCGCTAGATAACTGCCGGATATCTGGAGCTACAGGCGTTCCTAATAAAGTGATGCAGTGCATGTATCCTGTAAATTAACCTGGCGATTTGAACAATTCAGTAAACGTGTACACTACCTGAAACGACTCCAAGACTGACAGCTGCTCGTGTTTGCTGTAGAGCTCAAAAGCCACTCGAAAAACCCCATGAACACAGTAGAACCACAAACTGTTACTGGAACAAGGAACTCGTAAACCCTGGAACCTAAAGTCTGCAGATCACAATAACAGTATCTCATTAATAGCAAAATCCACCTGAACACGTCAGAGGTTCTGGCTGTTTAAATTATCTCAGAGACGTGATACCTGAGGAGAACGCCAGTTTGGTTGCGAGGCCTTTTTTTGCAAACTTGGCATGGTATCTGGGATGGTTCTCAGTGCGGACGTCCGTGTTTAGGAAGAGATCAGCTCCGAGGAAGAGAGGGATTGCTGGCTCCTTAGTGAATAAAGACATTAACTGGATCACTGGCTCCTTACCAAACAAAGCTGTTAATTGTACACAACATTTACAAAGTGATATGCATTCTGTTACAAAAAAAACACACTTTTTTTTACCTCATTTGTGCTCGGTTTGGTCAGCTGAAAGGAATCATCACCAACTAGATATAAGTATCGAATTCTCCTTTTGCTGGTTTCCCAGTATGGGAAGTTGGTGACTGAGAAAGACTTACTGCTCATTACTGTATAGTTATTATTTAATGGATTCTTTCCTGGGTTACTGTCAGGAACATTTTCTCATGTGTTAAGTTTCATACACCTTCACAGGCTTTTGTTAAATTGTTAGGCCAACTATTGGAAATAATGAAATTATGCGTAAGGAAATAATGAAGGAATTGGCTTCAGAAACTGGCACACAATTAAAATATATTATAATGTATACAATATATACATTATATGTATTATAATATATAAATATAATTTACAATGGAGCCATATCTCATTTCACAGATCCTGAACTTCTGGGTCACTTCAACCTCCAGGTCTTTTAAGGAGAAAAAAAAAAACAACTTTAAACTACAGACTTTGCCAATAGTACAGAAGATTATTATTTTATTTATCCTGCTGTTTATAAACTGATTCCAGATCTGTTCTGTCAAGTCTGATCCTGGAGGTTAAAGTTAAAAACGTCCTTATTTTAAATGCACACTGTATGACGGAGCGCGTAAATAAAATAACGTTTCAGTTGAACCTTCGCTGTTTAAAACGCAAACACAGAGGTGATATAAACACAACAGAAAGACAAAAATATATACAATGAAACAGCTGAACAAACGCTGTACGTTTACTCAATCCGGTTCCGTGGTACTGCGCATGCGCACATGTTTGTTTCGTTTGGTTGTGACTTCTTCTTCAATGCTTTCTTTTTCCCTTTGCATCCAGTTTGTTTCAACAGCGCACTCTTGCGGATATCTAGAAAATTGCACATTTCTTCCCTACGTCTTGTCACACGTATCTGCCAGAGAGAAAGAGAGAGAGAGAAAGAGAGAGAGAGAGAGCTCTTGTGGGATGTTCCTGGTCTGCAAACTAATCCAAGGAAAGTAAATAGTAAATATATATATATATATATTTATTTATTTATTTTATTTTAACATATTTTCATATTTTAATATATACTCAGCAAAAAAAGAAACGGCCCTTTTTCAGGACTGTGTATTTCAACAATAATGTTGTAAAAATCCAAAT
>JAOVVA010000029.1:14415780-14428502 GCA_028565275.1 Leiocassis micropogon | reverse complement strand
TATGATATTATATATATATATATATTTATATATATATATTTTTTTTTTTTTTTTTTTTTTTCACATATGTTATGATGATACGATTGAGTGAGTGAATGCGCACTTGTGAACTCTGTTCCAGAGGTATCAGCGTGGTCAATTCAAAACTCGATGGTCCCCTCTGTCAGATTCTTTTCGGAAACAACAGCATCTCAAAGTAAGCGTCACTTTTATTCATTTTTATGCTTCATTGAATACCGATGAAAATGTTTCCGCTCTGAGGTTTGTGTGTGAATGTGCTGTTCAGACAGTGCCGGCAGGACATTGAGGACCACATCCTCGGTCTGATTCAGCAGCACCAGCACCAGCAGAATAATGTCCAGGATGCGTCGGCTTTACACCCACAACCACAGGTACGATCCTCAGCTCCTGCGGCTTTAGGTAAGAAATCAGTCTCGGTACTGCGCTGGAACCAAGTATGATGTTTAGAGCCTGAACTTATCTTTAAATCTCATCCATGGTAAAGTTAAATATTTTTGTTCAGCTGCACCTAGACTGTGGAATGCTCACCCAGAGTATCTGAGGATGCGACAGACTGTCGATGCTTTTAAATCTGGTCTTTTTATCAGAGTTTTTGGGTTGAATTTGTAGCACTTTGAGATTTGAAACACGTCACATTGCATTAACAGTTCCACTTTGGTCCCATTTTCCCGTAGGACATATTTGCCAGAGGTCTCGTGCTTTCTTTAGATGCAGTTTTGTGATGCAGTTGTGCTTCCATGTTTTTGTTACACAGAAGAGGTTTCTAATGGCAACACATGTAAACCTAAATGCATTTAAGTCTTCGTCTGAGCCCTGTAGGGTCTGAGATGTACCCTAACTTTTTTTTAATTATTTTTTGGTACTTCTCTGAGCATTGCATTGTCCGACCTGGGGGTGAATGTGCTGAGACGTCCACTTTTGAGAAAACTGGCAACTAATCTTTCTTGCTGTAGAACGTTGAACTCCAAATAATTTGGAAATGGTTTAATAACTCTCTCCAGGTTGATGTGCAGCAACAATTTCTTCTCAAAGACCATTGCTTGTGTCTTTCCGTCTGCTTTTATAGAGATCTGCACACCTGCTGATGATCAACTGAACAAGAACTTGAACTCTTAAATCCTGTAGAAGCAGTGTAGGGTGCTTGGTATTGCCCGCAAGTGATAATAAATATGATAACGATTATACGTAAATAGTGGCACGGTGAAAAAAGTAAAATAATGTAATTTAAAGTTTTTGTATTTGTAATTAGTATTTGTAATTTATTTTTTATTTTTTTTGCATGTGATTTGTTTCCAGAACTCAAGTTTTGTCATTGAGGAAACCCAAGAAACAAATGCAGCACCAACGGAAAAACATGTTCGAGATGCTTTTTGTGTGAGAGTTCCACACACACACACACACACACACACACACACTTTTCTGTGCTTTCTTGATTAAAAATTTGAATCTTTAGAACACTTTTCTCAGGAATGCTCATGCTTTGTCTCTGCCTCTGGTTGTTGTCCAGGTGGTGGGGAGTGTGCTTTACTTCACCACCTTCTGTCTGGATAAACTCGGTCAGCCCCTTCTCAATGAGAATCCTCAGCTGACAGATGGATGGGACGTTCCCAAGTATCCTTAACATCATGTTTGTATACACACTTATTTCATACTTGATTCGACCAACCTCTGTCTGTGCATTGTTTTTTTTTTTTTTTTTTTTTTTAAGTCACTTATTTATTTATACCTCTTAAACGTACATGTGTGCCTTCCTGAATGACATCTTCACAAGGTATCAGCAAGTGTTTGCCCAGATCATGGCGCTGGAGGGGCAGGAAGTGCAGATCAAGGAGAAGAGGTACGGAATGCTGTTTTGGAAACAGCTGCTTTGGTATCAGGATTTCTATGAAAAATGTGGAGATAACAACTGTGTTTTGCCCTGGTTTATTTGATTATTCCAGTTGAGGTGGTTGTGTTTCATGCAAAGTTAGTCTGTCTTTCAGTTACTAATAAGAGAAGGGTAGAGACTAATAGAATTACAGTTAAACCTTGGATTGTGAGCATAGTTCATTCTGGAAACGTGCTTGTAATCCAAAACACACGTATATCAAAGTGAATTTCCCCCATAAGAACTAACAGAAACTCTGATTATTCCACAACCTAAAAATATTCATATAAAAATAATTTATTCCAAAATGTAAAGTAAAAATAAAACAAAACAATCTGCACTTTACCTTTGAAAAGAATCATGGCTGGAGTAAGCGAGATGGGAGAGGAGGAGGAGAGTGCGGTTATTGTGTAGGACGACGTTTCACACACACACACACACTAATGGAAACACTGTTCTTTGTAGGCTTCCTGAAATATTTTCTTTTTGTGCGACAAGGAACCTCTCTTGCTTTTGCCTCCTTTTAAGGATTTGACGGAAATATGACGTTGCATTGTCGTTAAACAGATTCATCTCAGCCTTTTTAACTTTCTTTTTCTTCATGGATGCCATTGTTGCAGGACAGTTACTAAAGAAGTCACTACACTTGGACACACAAGGAAAAAATGCTTTCTGCGTGCACACACACATGGTCACAATGTTATAGTAAACAGTAAACACACACGTGGATGTTGACTATATGAATGACGCACACACACTGAGGCTGAGCATGGAAGAGACGATTACCCACAATCCCACAGCGCAAGAGAGAGAACAACCACTGGCTCAGTTGTGATCACAGTACACTCGGCAGACAAAGCGAATACATGGTACTCAAGGTATTTCAAGACCTCGCTCGTTTATCAAGCTAAAATTTATTGCCCGTCTTGCAAACCACTCACAATTCTAGATTTTGCTGTATATTAAAGTGCAGTAACTGCAGTGTAACCACTGGGTGGTGCAGCGGGGAGTAGAGATGTACCAATAGCAATTTTCTTTTTTCAATTTATTTTTTTAAGTCCGATTTTTTTTTTTTTTTTTTAAAACTGATTACGATTTACAAAGATTTTTATAACTTTTCTTTAACTAAACATTCCTTAGTACGTTTATAATAAACAATGTCCTTCAACCTGCTGCACTGTTAGGGATTTTTAGTGTCGCTTGCTTCTAGTCGTGTCCAATTCCTCCCCGTCACTAGGGGGCTCCCACATTAAGGCTACTACTACCACTCAGTCGGGAGGGCCAAAGACTATCACGTGTTCCCTCCAAACCGCGTGACGCCAGCCAACCGCATCTTTTTGAACTGCTCGCTCATGCACCGTTAGGCGCGGCGTAACACACTCGTAACATAGCCAGCGCTATCCGCTCTTTCCGCGTGCGCGAGCTCACAGACGCCCCTGATTGGCTGTAGAGCCGTGATTCATGTGGGAGCACGAAGTACCTCTCATCCCTCCCCTCTGAAAGAGCTCGGCCAATCAGCTCTCTCGAGACCTCTGCCTGCGAGAGGTTACAGCATCACCCGGGAATTGAACCAGCGATCTCCGGATGATAGGGCGAGCACTTTACCACTTTAGCCGTGAGCGATGAATACTGAGCAGGTAGCATCACTACCTCGCAGCATTACGGTTCCTGTTTCGATCCTGAGCTCAGTTTACTGTGTGTCATGTCTGTTTGGGTTTCCTCCTAAGAACGTGCCAACCAGGCGGGGGTGTTTTTTTATTTATTTATTCATTTTTTTTAATCCTCCTTTGTGAGAAGGTTGTTCTTTGTGGCAGGTGAAATATGAGGAATAGAGCATGGAGTTACGGTTACGTCCACGAGTGTTTTATTCCTCTTATGACCACATCAGAGTTTATATCAGTTTGTAGTTAAAGTCATTGTTGTAGATTTTTGTCGTTCCCGGCTTCAGACCACTGAAAAATGCACTGACACTGGAGACTCTTCTATAAAATATTGAACAAACACCTGCTTATAGAAAGCACCAACAATTCCACATCTCTGTTAGTGTGATTTATTTTTTATTTATTTTTTTTCACCTGTTTATTGCCATTAAAGTGCATTGGCTGTTTCTATAGAAACAGTAACACACACCAAGTTTCACACAATGATCTGTTCCAGACCTAAACCGTGCTGCTTTAACTGCGATGCTGACGACCACCAGCTACGAGACTGTCCAAAGGTAATCATTTTAAACATGGTGTTTGTCGTAATGATTGGTTTAAATAGATGGATAATTATGAATTTGTTTAAAAAAAAAAAAAAAAGAATTGTGCATTTAACATTTTTTTTTTTAATTATTATTATTTTAATTTATTCCCCCGCCAGCCCAAAGACATGGGACGGATCAGTGCGAAGAGGAAAGAGTTTGCGCAGGTTAACCAGGGCAACATTCAGAGTAACCAGCGCTACCATGTGGAGGAGGTGGAGGAGCGCTTCTCCAAGTACAAGCCGGGAATCGTGAGGTCACTAATAACTACATTTACTAAAAAGACGAAACACACCAAGCGTTTTTTTTACTCTGTGTCTGAGAGTCGAAGTAGGATTGGACAGTTGATTTGGTTAATTCTCATAATTTCTGTTTTTTTTTCTGTCATTATGCAGCTTATAGCACTGACTGGCACTTTTATAAGTAATCTAGAATAACTATAGTGTGCGCTTTATACATATTGTCGAATGTTTTGCAGTAAGGATCTCCAGGATGCCCTCGGCATTGTTGCTAACACACTTCCACCGTTTATTTATCGTATGAGAGAGCTGGGCTACCCGCCCGGCTGGTTAAAAGAAGCAGAGATGGAAAACTCTGGCCTGACGCTCTATGATGGTAAAAGTAAGAAGAAAAAAACGTTTTTCTCTGTTGAGAATATAATGTATATGCGGCATGGCCCACTGATGATGAAATACAATTTTGTGCAATATTTCTTCCAAGCCTCAGGAGAGGAGGACTCAAACGGCCCTAACCAAACTGTATGCTATGACGTCTCAAAGCTAGTGGATTTCCCCGGTTTTAACGTGTCGGCGCCCTCTGGTGTTAGAGATGTAAGTGTACAGTGTTGTTGGGTGGCTTTTCGTAAAGTGTGTGTGTGTTCTATAATGTAGTAGTTTAATAAAGGTCACTAGGCAGTAGAGGTGGGTGGTGGGGGATGACGGATTCAGTTATGAATTGCAAATCTGTAGTTTGGTGATCCTCCAAAATCGATAAAAAAAAACAACAAAAAGAAACGATTATTATGTTTGTAATATACTGTAGATAAACCAAAATAGATGTTCGAATGACCAGAATTTTTTGGTTTTCAGTTTGATCGGCTGTTAAGCCTCAGACGTAACCGATTCTGCACGCAGTCTGAGTGACGCAACAGAAACACATTTTTATGGCGGTACATTATCAAAACTCGCGCATGTTAAAATTCCTCAATCTGCCTTTGTCCCCAAACTCTGTGAGTAAATTAGTCTCAAAGCCACTCATGACACACGCTTACAAACCACACACTGGTCACAAAACACTGCATGTCCATGTTAGAAGCTGCATGTGCGTCTGTGCGCTCACCGTCAAGTTGAGTTTAGTGACTTTGGAGGCATTTAAGAAGGTAAAACCTCACATTTTCTTTATAATCCTGCAGATAGTGCACTCTGAACCATTCACAAATTTTCATTACACGCGTTAGGAATTAATTATTTTCCAAGTTTGTTTAGGAATAATAATCATGGTGGAGGACAGACGTACGTGTTTAAAAATCTTACTTACGTGTTTAGATGCTCCGCTTGGTTTTTAAGTGAGAGAACTAATGTTATAAGAAACAGGCTACATTTAAATACTCATTACAGGTTTAAAAATGTAACAAAAGCAGGGAAAATATAATATTGAATTTGGATATTTATAGATATAATTTATATATAATTTTATCTGAGGTATCGTGATTAAACAGGAGGTGAATAGTGATTCCCATCACTACTAAACTTTAGGCTGATCTCTCACTGGGGCCGTAAGCTCCTGGTGACCCTAAAGCTCAACAATTAACAATTCGCCATGACGCGGTCTCAGGCTGTGACGGTGGACCGCACTGAATGAAATCATGAAATGAAGCAAGCTGGTAAAACGATTTTAAAAAATATATATATTTTTTAAAAAGTATATTTTATTTTATTTTCCAGGATTATCGGTCATTTGGTTCCATCCCGATGCAGCCTCAACACTGGAAGGCAACGTTTGCTGCTCAGTTGTCAGATATGTATCCAGCGGTAAAACCCATTTCCTTTCAGTTTCTAGATGAGGATTTTTAATTCATATTTGTGTATCAATCTTGACCACTTGTTTTTTTTGTCAGCAGCCCGAGTCCATGTCTATGAAAAGGTGCCACGACTCGCAAATGACACCACAGCAGACCAAGAAGCGGCGCACGAACTCGGACGCCTGCGGGAGCTCGGATATGGATACAGACTCGGGTATGGCAGCGTCGTTTAAATAAACTCTTGACTTCCTGCATAGTTCAATGATTAGTTAAAGTTGTTTAAATAAATTTAAAATTCTAATTTCAATTTTAGTAATCTGTGTAGTTTTGTTTTAAAAAAACATTACGAAAGGGCCACCGAGTGGCGCAGTGGTAAAGTGCTCGACCTATCATGATGCTGTTACCCCTCACAGCCGGAGGTCTAGAGAGAGCTCGGCCAATCAGCTCTCACAGAGGGGAGGGATGAGAGGTACTCGTGCTCCCACATTAATCATGGCTCTACTAGCCAATCAGGGGCGTCTGTGAGCTCACGTAAGCGGAGGGGGTGGATAGCGCTGTCCTCCGAGTGTGTTACTCCGCCCCCAACGGTGCATGAGCGAGCAGTTCGAAAAATGGTCTGTGACATCATGGGGGTCGGAGGAATCACGTGATAGTCCGCGTCCCTCCCGACTGAATGGTGGTAGAAGCTTAATGTGGGAGCCCCCTGGTGACTGGGAGGAATTGGACACCACTAAATTAGGGAGAAAAATCGGGGAAAAATCCACAAAAATAGCAAAATTTATAATAAAAAAAAACATTACGAAAGAAAAAACATGAGATGTTTGTGTGTAAACAGTTTGCCTTACTTGGGAGTGAAACCGTGTAAACGGTGTGTTTTTTTTTTTTTTTTTTTTATTTGTTTGTTTTTTTTTGTGTGTGTGTGTACGTGTGTGTTGACAGATCTTGACACTCCTGTACGAGACCGATTTGACGATTTCCAGTTTCAGCCTCCACTACCTCCAGACTCTCCACGCATTAGCACACCTCCACCCTTACCCCTGGGGACACCTCCGGTCACGCCCACCCCACCGCCTCTCCCTAAAGGCACACCCCCTCCAACACCTCCCACACACCCAGGATCTCCGATTTTACCAGGGCGGGGCGGGGCCGGTGGGGAGGAGTCGGAGGATGGGCTGACCTTGGAGGAGCTGGAGGAGCAGCAGCGGCTGCTGTGGGCGGAGCTCGAGAACGCTGATAACGGCAACAGTGACTCCACCAGCACGCCTGGCGTAGCCTCGCCCCGCTCGTCTCCGTTACCCGAGGGGGATCAGGGCGTGCAAGAATCCGAGTCGAAGGCAGAGGAGCCCTCTGAGCTCGACCAGGAACTTTCAAGCACACCTGCTTCACTTGTCGAAGTACCTGTAAGTGTTGCCGACGAGGACAAAAGCAACAACGGTCATGTGAGTGACTCCCTTAATGAGGACACAGGGGGACAGTCGTTCGATGAGCTTATAGTTCTGGACGAGGTTACTCAGGGTAGTGATTCCGACCTCGAACAGAGCAGAGTTAACGAAACTCCTGAAGAAAAGAGCGAACCTGTGTCGGACGCGCAAGTGGACGAAAACGGCGAAGAATCTGCTGTAAAGAAAGTAACAGGCGTTCCACACCGAAGCAAGTTCGCAGAAGGTATAATCCCTTTTGAAGACACGCCAGAGTTCACGGAGGTCGCCGAGGCGACTGGGGTTTACCTGAGGATTCGAGGCTTGCTTAAAGAATCTCCTCGAAATCAGGCGAAAAACAAGAAGCTAACTTCCTGAGTTCGAATCGTCTCTACGTACGAGTAGAGAATACTTTCTGTGAAAATGAACTCTTTTTTTTTTTTTGTTACAGGATGATCCCATGAGGTTATTGTTGAACACCTTCTGTCCAGTCTGATGTCAAAATCCTGGCCATCCTTGTTTTGCAAATTTTATACAAAATACCAATCCTGTCTTTTTCTCCTACATCACTGAATTTGACCTCAAAAAACAAAGGTCATTTAATTTGCTTGTGCTTTTATAAATCCACAGACGGCAACTTTTGTAAGCGATGGTTTAGACTAGTGTTTTATGTAATGTACAGTTTTATAAAAACAGAATCTCCTTTTTTTTTTTTTTTTTTGTCCTCTTAGACCCACGTTTCTAACAGTCTGGTAAAACTTCATTTACAATCACGTCTCTACGAGTTTCTTTCCCATTGGCCATCATTACTGGTATGCGTTTGCGATTTATTATTTTTTTTAACACTAAATTATTTTTAAGCCTAGGTTTTTACAGGGTTTGTCCTGAACTTGTTTTATTCCTAAATCTTTGAAGGCCACGGTCCAGCTGTTTGAGGGATTAAAAAATATATAAAAAAATGAAACTATCTCGTTTGACTTTTACAATTAGCTGCTTGAGCGGCGGTCTCTCCGTTCATAAATTAAAGGACTCCACACATTTGCTGTTAATATAAAACTTCAGTAAACTGGCATGCAGGAAGTGTTGTCCCCTCACAACTTCAGCTCGCTGTACAGTCTCTCTTCTACTGGAGCGCTTTAATCCTGACCAGAGATCCCCAGTTTCTTCCTAAACATGATCTTGTAGGTGAATAGGTTACATTTAATTACCGTGTGTGAATTAAATGTGTGCAAGTCAAATCTCGCAGTCTTTCCGAGTGACCCTGACCAGGATAAAGTGCCTACTGTGCTGAATGAACAAATATACAGTAGTCACTTTACATGTTTTTTTTTTTTGTTTTTGTTTTTTTTGCTCACCTAGCCATGGAAATATAAATGGTGTGATAAAATTGGAAATCAAGGATTTTTAAAGCAATACATCAACAAACATTTAATTCTGTTTATGCTGAATAAAGGCCTGCGGCAGCAGGTACTTCAGTTACCAGTTCACTTTAGCAATATGTGGTGATGATGATGATGATGTCTAATCCAGTGTGTTCATCCTTGGGGTAGGAAACTTACGGGGAGAACAGAACAAACACCATGCACACACAGACCCATGCTGGGAGTTGAACCCTTGACCCTGGAGGTGTGAGGTCACAGTGCTGCCAATATGTTGTCTGTCGGCCAAAACATGGTATTGGTGCTAAAATGTGTCCCACTTAGGTGAAAAGGTGAATTTTCAGATGGATTCATATAACACCATTTTTCATAATATTAATGCTTATTTCCTGATCCATGCTTCTGTGGGTTTTTTTTTTTTTTGTCTTTTAAATATATGCATGCTCATTTATATTTTTATCAGATAAAAGAAACATCTTTGCTGAATACAATTTAATGCCGTTTTATGTAGTGTCTAACTTTTTTTTTATTATTATTCAAATGTTTCAATGATCTTAATTGTCATTCAGTTGCACCTTGGCCAATTTAGATTTCACATAAAAAGACATGAACCTGAAAACGTGTATTATTGTAAAATTCAAAATTGTTTAAATATTGCAACATGAATTTGACAAGGTTATGGACACTACAGATCTTTTACTACATAAGCTTTTTCCAAAAAAAAAAAACGATTTAATCAACAATTTTACAGGTAATATGGTTCTAAAAGCTTACACCCAGTTTATGAATACTCAAAGAAATAATTAGAATTTTAAAATATTAATGTTTGATGCGAGGCAGTATAACGCTTTTTTTGCAACACAAAATCACCTCTCCAAAACGGCTGAAGTTGGCAACGTGAAATTTTTAGGGAAGCAGGATTGGTCACTTCCATGTTGCACAAACTATAGAAGTAGCTTCGTTAGCAAACACATTTTCTGTATTATATTTATAACTTACGTTTTTTTTTTTAAATCAGCACCAATACTGTGTTTTGGCCGAATGTATTTAAATAAATAGCGTCTGTTCTTAAAGTTCCTCCAGTTTTAGCATGTGCGGGGCCATATCACAAACCTGTTCTTAAAGTCGCAATAACGCCATCTGATTTATAAACGAGAAGCCTTGAACTTTTATGAGGAAACCTGATGTCACCTAAACATCGAAGGTTACTTGTGATGAACTTACGAATGGATAAAAGGTAGGACCTTGGACTGACTGTTGCCAAAACATAGACAACCTGCCCAAGTTGTGCCATCAGCAAGGATCACTAGAAGAGTAGAAATGACATTAAAGCAAAAATTGTTTGAAATTTATATATGGGAGAACCTGACCTGTTTTGGGTAACATCGGATAGTGGGATGATGTTCAGTATATTTACAGCATGTGGCGGGCCGGGAGCTTATTCAGATCAACTTACAGAAAGACTCCATCTATAACTGCGTCCCTCTACTTGTTCTACTAGTTCGCATGTTGTTAAAAAGGAGTAGTTCATTAGTCCTATAGTATGTAGAGCGTCATTGGCTCAGATGTGCCAAAACAAGTGTTTAAGCTTGTCTTCCTTGTCTAAATGAGCAAGGCTAAACTGTGGGACCGGTGGGAGCATGGGGCAGTAGAGTTTGTGTAAAAAGCTTTAAGGTAGGTTTTTGGCTTTCTAGGTAGGCATCAGTCTTTTAAATCTGATTTATGCAGCTATTTACGTCACAAGGGTTAAATAAATGTGTCAAGCAGAGAAAATAAATGAGATTTAAAATGACCAACACATTGAAACCTCACTCACTCATCTTCTATACCGCTTTATCCTGTATTCAGGGTTGTGGGGAGTCTGGAGCCTATACCAAGAGACTTGGGGCACGGGGCAGGGTACACTCTGGACATGGTGCCAATCCATCGCAAGGCGTACACACGCTCATTCATACACTACAGGCAATTTGGGAACGCTAATTAGCATGTCTTTGGACTGTGGGAAGAAACCGAGGGACCCCGAGGGAACCCACCAAGCATGGGGAGAACATGCAAACTCCATGCACACAGAGACAGGAATCGAGCCCGGCCGGGAATCGAACTGGGACCCTGGAGGTGCAAGGCGACAGTGCTAACCACTACACCACCGTACTGCCTACATTGAAAGCTGAAAGGATGGAAATGTGTTCCGAAAAAAAAAAAAGAGAAATGACCGTAAGCTCACTTAAACATCACTAAAAACTGACAATAGAAAGCTGAACTATTGTTCAAAAAGTGAAGCGATGCACCCATAGTGGCCTCTCTACAGGCCACTGGGTGCATCGCTTTATGTCTCATAAACAAGTGGTTTTCTTATGGCCCCACATCTGTTTAGTCTCAATCCTGTGAGGTCACGTTGCATTATGTGTGGAGGATGTTATGATCTGGGGTTGCTTTAGTTGATCAGGTCTAGACTCAGCAACGTCATGTGGCAATAAAATGAAGTCAGCTGACGACCTGAATGTACTGAATGACCAGGTTATCTCACATCCATGGAGTTTTTCCTACCCTGACCGTAACCTTGTCTTTGGAATCTGCTGGAGAAGATTTTGATGAAACCAGATGCAACTCTGTATGTAACTGCATCTTGTGGTGATGTGAAAGGTTGTCAGAACAATACCGTATTGAATGAATGGCACAATCAAAACCAACGGCAGTCCAACAAATTATTAGTGTGTAACTGTTTTTGGCCAGAAAGTGTTCATCTCTAAAACAAAAGCGGTACAGCAGGTTCACCTTGTCATGCTGCCTTATTGCTTTGTAAATCCAAAAGACATTGCTATATCGTTAGCGCAGGTTAGTTGGCTAATACTGACTTATCATTCTTAATGTGACATTTTTCTTTTTTTGTTTTTAATGAAATACCCTAGAGCCTTTGTGAGGCAAGTGCATAATGTCTTACAATCTAGGGTGTACCACGCATCCTGCCTGCAACACGCCCAGTGTTTCACGGTTAGGCTCTGGGTTTACCAAACACAGACAGGGTTATAAGACTCACTGAAAGAGAGTGAATACGTTTCTTTATGATGATGTCGTTGGTAAACCTGTTATTCCAACGGTTGGTGTGGTTTTGTGTTTAAACACAAACTCAAAGACCAATCTCAAAAATATCTAAAGTCCTTTTTGGGTTTCAATCTCAACTCTGCTCTTTGTGCATGGAGATTATGTTCTACCCATAACTGCTTGGTGGTTTCCCATGGTTCAAACACACGGGTTATAGTCTGATGTGTTAGACTGAAACCACATATTTGCTAAATCTAAATACAGAACAATACAACCTTTGAAAGGCCTCATTGTATACTGTATACTGATGTTACACTGGCATCATAACTGAATAATGTAAAAATGCTCATCGTATTCTTTTGTGGAGCGAATCATCTGCACTTGTGGCTGATACCTCTGCATCACAACTGACATATACATTATAGGTTATCTGGTTACACGAACATGTCATACATGTTTACAATAATACGTTTTGGATGCATTTAGTTTTAAACCCGTCAGCATGGTGGCGTAATGGTTAGCACTGTCGCTTTGCACCTCCAGGGTCTGGGTTTGATTCCCTCCTCAGGTCTGTGTGCATGTCATGTGCATGTTCTCCACGTGTTTGGTGGGTTTCCGCCGGGTATTGTGGTTTCCTTCCACAGTCCAAGGAGGCCGAAAAAGGGACACTACACAATACGGTATTAGATTTCCCTCATGTCTCTGTCCCTCCGCTGTGTGTATTCATTCA
>JAOVVA010000029.1:14395786-14409563 GCA_028565275.1 Leiocassis micropogon | reverse complement strand
CATTTCTGTTCCCAAATTGCTCATGGTGTGTGTGTGTGTGTGTGTGTGTGTGTGCCCTAAGTCACCTGGGATAGGCTTCTGGCTCCTGTGACCCTTTACACAGGATGTGTTGTATAGAAGATGAATGAATGCATAAAATGCACATTGTTTTGAGTTATTTATGGTGCAGAAATGAATCAGATTTTTATTAATTTTGCTTTTTGTGCAGAAAGTGACACACCCTTATTATTATTATTATTATTATTATTATTATTATGAATACACCTCACATACAGTTTTAGTTTAACCGTCCTTAACGACACTCCAGGCACGAAGAGCACTACGTAAACTACTTCAGCACTCGACGTAGTGCGCTAGCTGGTGGTTTAGGACGCAGCGTCGGAGCGCGTGTGCTACGTCACCACGTGACCACGGCGCGTCTCTGAAGTTCCCGGTGAGAATCCGCACAAGTACGAGTAACCACCGAGGCTTTAATCCCGCTCGCGCGCGGAGACCTGCCCGCCTTCCTCGGGATCTGACAGGTAAAATAATTGCCCCCCCCGGGGGCAGATTAAAGTCCCGTGTGGCGTCATAAAAAGGACTGAGACGGAGAGAATTTGGCGTAGGTAGAGAATGTGTATAACCTGCTAGCTCAGGGGGCTAGGTGAAGGAATTTCCCGGAGTATGCTAACCTTTAGCGCGCGGGCTAGTCGCCGTTAGCTAGTTCTAGTATCTTCTGTTAGTAGTTAGCAACCGCGCGCGCGAGTCTTCGAATGGGGTTCGGCCAGGATTCGAAGCCTGCGGGTGCTTTAGCGCGGTTTGACGTGTGTGTGTGTGTGTGTGTGTGTGTGTGTGTGTGTGAGTGTGAGTGAGTGAGAGGGAGAGAGAGCGCGCGAGTGCGTGTGTTCAGACGTGGCCAGGCAGCTTAGGAGAAGAAGTGACATTGCGGAACGTCTGTGCTGTCAGGTCAAAACACACACACACACACACACACATTGCGCGTACTGTTGGACTTTCTCACCTGCTGTAAATAGAAAGGCATTTTATATGTTTACACTCAGTCAGGACTGTGCTGGTTCACACACTAACCCTTTCTGTGTGTGTGTCTCATTTGTCTGATCTCACACCAGCACTTTCACACTGACAATACACAAAATCACTCACTCACTCATGGTCTGTACAGCTTCATCCTGTAATCAGGGTCGTCAGGGCCTGGAGTCTCTCCATCGCAGTGCACACAGAATACATATCACAGACAGTTAGCCTGATCTGCTAACTGTCTCTGGACTGTGGGAGGAAACCGGAGCACCAGGGGGAAACCCCACCAATCACAGGGAGAACATGCCAACTCCATGCACGCAGACACCCAAGGCAGGACTCGAACCCTCGACCCGATACGCCACCGTGATGCATGTCCAGGAATCATCTTTCGAGAAATCCTGATGTTGATCCTTAATAAACAGCACAGAGAGAGAGAGAGAGCTGCATCAAAGAACCAAAAACAAATCCCTAGAGATGACAGACTTGGGTGTGATCTTCATCAGATACTGGTGTACAGATTAAAGTCTACAGAATGGTGGCATAGTGATTAGCACCGTGGCCACGCACTTGGGCACCAGAGTTGTGGGTTCGATTCCCGCCTTCTGGGTCTGTGAGCGTAGAGTTTGTACGTGGTGTTTTCTCTCTCACTCCAAAGACGTACATGTTAGGTTAACTGACGTTTTTGGATTGCCTGTCGTGTGTGTGCGATGCGATGGATCCCGATCCAGAATGTTTCAGGCTTCATGCAACCCTCAACAGGATGAGCTTTTTAGAAAGGGCGAGAGTTTTGTCTCTGTGGAAATCTGAACAGGTGAGTCACGTGTAGAAAGCTCGGGCATCAGGAGGAGCTGCAGAAGGACATGAAGCGTCATGAATGCTCGAAGTGCTGCGTTGTAATCAGGGTGAAAGCCAGATCTCTGCCGTTATTGAAAACAATAATAATAATGCAGCCAGAAGGTCATTCCTGTTAGATGATTATATAAAGTGCTGACTAAGTTCTTATCACAAGGACATGACGCCATTTCCACGACGATAAATCTGAGTGCTTGTGGCGTTCAGCGACAGTTTTGCAGACGAACAGACTCGTTCAGTCACCTCTGGCTGGCCTGCCTGATCTTGCTCGGCTTCTTAGGAGTGTCGGCTTCCCTAAACATTTTAATGAATTTGTTCAGACCAGGTTACAGATGGAAGCTCTTGTGGTTTTGTCACTGATCAGTGCCGAGCAGAATCCGAGCGCTTGGGGCATTGCAGTGTGGAAGACGGACAGAACTTTATACGCGAGCACATCTCAATTGTAAGCATGAAGCCTGTATTTAAGCAAGTCGCAGTCTCCCGAGTCCAGATTAATGGTGTGAGGTCTGTAGTCGCATTGTGCTGAAGGAAGATCCTGTGTTCTGGCATCCACTTTTAGCTCTTAGACTTCCTGCCATAATGCATGCACGCTGCACCCGTGTGTCCTAATAAAGGAATAAAGAGGAACCCAAAACAATTATGACATCATCGTCATCTCTGCAGCCAAAAACAGAGACTGGACCGTAGCCTTAGATTTAGAGGAACAACATACGAGTAGTAAATTCTGTGATCATCTCTAGCACAATGTTCTCAGGATTGTGAGTTTACTGATAATTTCTCAAGCACCACGATACGTCTGATGTCCTATGAACCGTCCCGGACCCGGGTTCGGTTTCCCCAGAATCGGGCTGAACGTAGTGAAAACAAGTATGAAAGTAAGCTTGATGCGTGATGACTTGAGTGTGTGAGTAAAGTGATATCTGCAGCAGGCTCTTTTATCCTGTCCTGATAATGTGCCCTGGATGACCTATAGAGGGGCCCAAAAAATGTATACACACTTCAGCAGTTGTTGTCTCTGCCTGCTTTTAAAACTCGAATTGAATTATGGCAGATGTTTAAAGATGTCAGTAGTTGCACTATCATTGATGCCATTATGTGACCGTTATATTTTTCTTTTTGTGCTTATATACTGTATATATTATTCACGCTGTGTATACATTGTTTTGGGCCCCTCTGTATTTGTGCACTGGTTAAAAGAAGTTTTTTGTGCATGAGCTCTGGTACTGTATACATCGGACAAACCATTGGTTACAATCTTTGAAGATTTAAATGCAAAATAATTCTGTTTTTATTCTTTTTATCCCGATGCATTTTTCTCCAAGTTTTCTTTTACATATTCATTCTCAAAATATCATGCATTTATCATCTAGTGAAGCTTATTAATATATCTATATTATCTAACACTCCTTTGGTGGCTGGGCAGCTTCATACCTAAACTCGTATGAAAAATGTCTTTGTTCTGGTTGTCGGAAGAATAAAATAAAGTGTTTTTGGAATTTCGTCAGCGGCTGACTTCTGACTGACCGACGTGTATGAGGTGAGTCCGTGAACCTTACGCAACCGAAGCCGCTTTGGGTTTTTAAGGACGTCTCTAAATCTGTCCGTTTGTAATTCTTCAGGCGCAATCCTCGTTTATTTTTGGCATCTTGAGCTGTCCTGTGCAGCCAAAGCACACGGGGATCTTCTATGCTTCTTCACATGATTGCTCGGGTTACATCACGTGAGTACTCGTTAGTTGAGCGTCCCTTTGTACGATTGTATGAATATCAGTATAGTTTTAACACAAACACGCAACTCGAGCGTTTTCTCGTGACCTTATTAGTGGTAAGAGTTTATCAGATTATTCACAAACAAGTTCACCCGACATGTCAGGCATGTTTTCCTGCCTCGATCTTTAGTAATCAGCAACTGCACAATTATCTCATTTTGTCTGCGCATGATGGCCACGTGTTGTTTTCCCTCCTCAGTCTAGGCATGTCACGTTCTCTCGTTCTGCATGTGAGATTTTTATGTTTGTATTTTTTTTTTCCACCTTGTCTGAAGTTCAGTCTCATCTGTCTGACTGATGTGTGAACATCTGCCCTTCTTCTGGCGTTCATCCATGGTTTTGCAGACACGTGATTTAAACAGACTCGTTCAGTCGCCTCTGGCTGGCCTGCCTGATCCTGCGTATTTGCTTGGGAGTGTCAGTTTCTCTAAATGTTTTAAAGACTTTGGGCAAACCAGGTAGCTGAGTTATTGTGGTTTTGTCACTAATCAGTGCTGAGCAGTATCCAAGCATTCTGGGTAACCGGGACCGCTGATGTAGCCTGTGTGGATTGAAACCCGTCTCACAGGTGTCCAGAAGTACTGAAGAAGCACTTTCAACTCTTGGAATTTTGGGATCACTTTCTAACTTCACGGTCGTTCATGATTTTTATTTCTTTCTAGATGGTAAAGCAATGGGGATGGCGTCCAAAAATACAATGATCTCATTTAAACAGTTGATATGGAGCTGTATCTGCTACTCATGATCTGTAAAGCCTTCATAACGGCTCTAATCTGAGATGCTGTTTGTTAATTGGTGATTTCTGAGGCTGGTAACTACAAATGAACTTCTCCTCTGAAGCAGAGTTAAGTTTTGTTCTTGCTTTCCTGGGAAGGTCTTCATGAGGGACAGTTTCATCATAGTGCTTGATGGGTTTTGCGAATTCACTTGACACAATACTGTTCTTGTGAGAACTATTCCAGAAAGACTGACCTCCATGTCTTAACAATAACAACTGACATTTGTTGACTTGTTGTTGTTGTTGTTGCATAATTAACTAGTTCCATATGTGTGTTTTTTTTTTTAAATAATTTTGAAATCCCCAGTATTGTTGTAGAAAATAAATCACAAAAAAAAAAAAGAAATATGCAAGTGATCCCAAACGTTTGAGCGGTTATCACTAAGCATTAGCTCACCATCATAGCTGGTCTGAGCTCAGAAGCGAGTCAGATCTGCGTTTCTGCAAACTGAAATTGTACAGATTTACACAACTATGCAAAGCACTATGTAAATATAATTCTATTGAAATTGAACAGAATCTCAAAAGGGAAAAAGTTTTAGACTTCATAATATTTCAGTGTTTTCGAGAACATCTTGTGCTCCTAATGCGTTTCTTGCTCGTACTCCACATTAGAAATTTTGACTTCCTGCTGTCATTTTGCTGATGCTTGTGTTTTCTTTTTTTTCACCTTTTTTTTAAATAGAATCACCACTTTTCTTACCCCACTTCCCTTTTTTTTTACTTTTTATGGTCCCTGTTGTAAAACCGTCAGTGTGCTGCTGCAAGTTATAAGACAGAGTCAATGGTTTGTGACGAAGCAAAGCCAGTTTACGAGGAACAAACGGAGGAATTATGAGTACAGCCAAGCCCAGCGGACTCAAAGCCCCCAGCAAGATCAGCAGACCAGCTGGGACCGGGACCAGCAAGACGTCCCCAACCTGTAAGTCCGGGTTTTCAGTCGTATGCAAACGCGAGCCACATCTAGTACTTAATATTTCTTAAGATGAATTCTCACCCATTTTTAATAAAAAATTTTTTTTTCATTTTCTTAGCTGCTGCGGCTAAATCAGTTCCAGGTGACAAAGCTTCGTCTGAAACACCGGATGCAGCTGAAGAGTTTAAAGTTGGCGATCGAGTTTGGGTGAACGGGAACAAGCCGGGCTACGTTCAGTTCCTCGGAGAGACCCAGTTTGCCCCAGGACAATGGGCCGGCATCGTGCTGGACGAGCCGATCGGGAAAAACGACGGCTCGGTGGCCGGAGTGCGCTACTTTCAATCCGGGCCTTTGAGGGGTATTTTTACACGGCCCTCTAAACTTTCTAGAGTGGAGGGTGAAGCTAATGGGACGACGACGGCGCCCGCGTCCCCGACACCCCCCGTGACGGCAACGACGACAGCGCCGCCTGCCACTCCGGCGCCCGTTTCGGCGACCACTCCAGTCACCCCTCCGGCAGCTGCTTCAGAAACCGCCCCAGCTGCCGCTCCGCCGGCTGGCGGCGCAACCAAAAAACCTGCCAAGCCTGCCTCGACCCTGACTCGCTCGGCTTCTGAGTCAGTGTCCAACCTATCGGAGGCAGGCTCAGTGAAGAAAGGGGAGCGCGAGCTGAAGATGGGCGACCGTGTCTTGGTGAGGACATTGGCTAAATTAAATACTGTAGTGTGATGAGGAATGTCTTCAAGTTAGTGTAGTTTTTTTTTTTTCCTGTTATTTGTAATAGAAAATACAGTTTCTTTTAATGATGAATATATTATGCTTTAAAACAAGTCTGTTTCTTTCTCGTGAGTATCAGCATAGAATAATACAATGTTGTTGTACAAAAACAACAAACAAAAAAAAACAGTTTGAAATGTTTTTTTTGTAGCCAGTGAGCAATTACCATATCTTGGTAAACACAGGGGGGGGGGGTGTTCAAGTCAAACCGGGACTTGTGGTAAAATTTTAAATGGTAGATTAGGGGAAAAAAAAAAAGGATAAAATAGTAAAACTGATTGCCGTTTACACAGTGTGTCACAGTAAAACATTCCAACGGTGCAAATGTTTTAAAGAAGCACGGACGTCTGTGAGTGTCTCCGGCCGAGGTCGTACACAGATAGTGGCTCAGTGCTAAGGTTCTCGCCTACCATGTGAGAGGCCCAGGTTCGATTCCCAGCCAATACCCAAAACCCCGGCCACTGGATCCAGTGCCGGTCCCAAGCCCGGATAAAATGGACGAGTTGCATCAGGAAGGGCGTCTGGCGTAAAAACCTGTGCCAAGTTGTCAGTTGGTCCGCTGTGGCAACAACATAGACAACCGTACACCGTATGATATGCAGCGACTGTACTATAAGTGCCAATAGAAAAGAATTTAAAATTTACACACAATATGTAGTCATGGTTAGAATAAAATAAAGAATAAAATAGAAAATGTTAAAAAAAGAAATAAGCTATATAAATAAACTGTATTCCTGTGAATATTAAGCGATCGTCTGATGCTTGACAATCAGCTGATAACTTGTGCGAGAGACGCATCTGTCTGTGTGAACTGTACACGCAGTCGTTCACCAACAGGAACTCGGACATTGTTGCCACATCCACCGTAACAGTCGGATCGTGGTTCTGGTGTACTGAGAGAACTTTCTACCTCGATTGGATCCCAGCACTAGTGAAACACTGGGATTAGTCCATTAGTGTAGCAGTGGATTATAGAGAGAAGTAAAGGGAGATTTTGCGCTCATAATTGTGTTCTGCTCAATCAAAAGTCCCGGTTTGACTCGAATGCCCCTGGTAATATCTACGAACAGTGTGTTAGTTGAAATATTAATGATCTCTACTTGGGCCTGAATTTGGTCCAGTTTACTTTCTAGTAAACTAAACGATGATTTAAATTCAGCCGCTAACGCGTCACGGTGTTTATCTAACAGCGCAGAAATAGCCTCGACTGTTAGAGCGGTCGCAGCGTCGTCTTTTTTCCCGGCCTTAACACTCCTTGTAGCCATTATAAATGAAAAAAGTATGTAACCGTGGGGTAGAGTACAAAGTTATTGTATCCTAAAGATTTAGTTTAGCATTTAGAAACGGATAAGGGAGTGAAGAAATTTAAAATTGTCGGAGCACCTAACTCGCACGTCTACTCCATGTGGCTGCTAACCGGAAGTCGAAATATTAATGATCTCAATTGATGTTGTAGGTTGGTGGGAGCAAAGCCGGTGTAGTACGCTTTTTAGGGGAAACAGATTTTGCCAAAGGCGAATGGTGTGGAGTGGAGCTGGACGAGCCTTTAGGGAAGAACGATGGTGCGGTGGCTGGAACCAGGTACACACATGCATTACACACTTATCTTAATGTGTTCATTCATTATTACTTGAATGCAAATATCATGACATTGAGTACAAAGTGATTATTGTTTTTTTTGTTTTGTTTTTTCCAGGTACTTCCAGTGTCAGCCCAAGTATGGTCTTTTTGCCCCAGTGCACAAGGTGACGCGCATCGGCTTCCCCTCCACCACTCCGGCCAAGGCCAAGGCCACGGCGCGGAAGGTGTCTACGCCAGCAGGTTTGAAACGCAGCCCGAGCTCCTCCTCAATCAGCTCCATGAGCTCCGTGGCGTCGTCTGTGAGCGGCAAGCCCAGCCGCACCGGTCTGGTGAGTCACGCTCGCACCAAACCTGCTTTCACACTCGTTAACGGAATATTTAGTGACATCCTGCACGAACCCATCAACTGTCACTGAGGCTGAAATCTGGCCT
Organism: Leiocassis micropogon; assembly: GCA_028565275.1. Taxonomy (NCBI): domain Eukaryota; kingdom Metazoa; phylum Chordata; class Actinopteri; order Siluriformes; family Bagridae; genus Leiocassis; species Leiocassis micropogon. The sequence continues at coordinate 14,401,439 of JAOVVA010000029.1, read as the reverse complement.
ACAGGGTTTTAGAGTTTGTCCTTTGAAGTTGTCTTTCTATGTCATCAGCATTGAGAAATCGTGATTTATATTTTGCTGGTTTTATTTTATTTTTTTACATCCCAGTGACCCTCTCACTCGGTGTCGGAGTTTTTATGGCAGTCCAGAGTATATAGAGCTTCAGCAACAAGGAATTAGTAGCTAAATTAGAACGAAGATGAATGTGAATAAACATCTCATTTATACCATAACCAGTTTTAACATCTCTGTCCCGTTCTTGTGTCCGTGTAGCTGACGGAAACCTCGTCGAGGTACACGCGGAAGATCTCAGGCACCACGGCGCTCCAGGAGGCTCTGAAGGAGAAGCAGCAGCACATCGAGCAGCTCCTCGCCGAGCGTGACCTGGAGCGGGCCGAGGTCGCTAAAGCCACCAGCCAAGTAGGAGAAGTGGAGCAGGAGCTCAGCATCCTCAGAGAAGGGCAAGAACAGGTCAGGAACACCGTTTCACAGCCAACATGGGGCAAAGCAGATTTTCCATCGACTGGATTTAATAATAATAATAATGTGGTAAATACTTATAAGGTTTATTTAGATTTTTTACATTTTTTTAATTCTTTGATGTTTGTGTGTGTAGTATGTGGCTGATATGGAGGCCAAAATGGATGACCTGCGCAGCCTGGTGGAAGCTGCAGACCGAGAAAAGGTGGAGCTTTTGAATCAGCTAGAGGAAGAAAGGAGGTAAGATGGTTCTAGATTGGAGCAAATAGTAGATACACAGTGGAACCTTGGATTCCGAGCATGGTTCATTCTGGAAGTGTGCTTGTATATCAAAGCACTCGTATATCAAAGTGACTTTCCCCCATAAGAAATAATGGGAACTCAGATGATTCGTTCCACAACCCCAAAATATTTATATAAAAATAATTAATACAAAATATAAAGTAAAAAAATATATATAATAAAAATTAACCTGCACTTTACCTTTGAAAAGAAACGTGACTGGTGAGCAGAAGTAAGAGCGGGGGTGGGGTGGGGCTACCGTGTAGGACGACTATCTCACACACACACACACACACATACACGTGGTTGCACAAAAGGTTAAAGTAAACAGTACAGGCATGCACATATGTTGATTATATGAGTGACGCATGTGCACTGAGACTGAGCTTGGGAGACGATTACCCACAATCCCACAGTTCCAGTGAGAGAAAAACCATAGGCTCAATTGTGATCATGTGACGCTCGGCAGACAAAGTGTATACAGTACGTACTACAGTACTTGTATATCAAGACCTCGCTTGTTTAACAAATTATTAATAATTTATTTTAAAATTTTGCTTGTCTTGCAAAACACTCACAGACCAAGTTTCTGACAATCCAAGGTTCCACTGTAAATGACTTTGCTTGCAGCCTGTAAACCAGAATAAGTGCAGTTTACTGTATTTGATTAATTACTTTTATTTTATTTTTTGTCTAGATGTGCTCGCTCAAAATTAGTTCACGTGGAATTTAATTTCACACTCAAACTGCACACTGTTACCCTGATGAGATCGCGTTTATTAGGTACATTTCAATCGCACACCCACAAGCGTGTATTGAAAAATGTACAGCGCCATCTGTTGGATTTGGGATGAACTGATGATTTCATCAAACACAAACAGACAGACAAAAGTTCCAGAAACTGTCTCTATGGTGTGTTCTGTTACTTATCTTGCGTCTCAGCCAAATAATTTTTTCGCAAATATCTTCGAATGTACAAACACACCAACTTTTAAGTTTTATTATATGTATAGATTTCGTTTTTATTTCATTATTACAGCGATCTTGCTGGTTGTTCTGCAGTATAAATTTGCATGTAAATAAGTTTATTTTATATTCACTGCGTTTCTTTCTTGCGCTATAAACTGCACTTTGTAATCTGTAGAAATTCTGAGAGTGTGACCTGTGACTGGTTCGATTTTTCCCCTCTGGCAAGCATAACTAATAACAGAGTGGGAGGTTCTGACTTCTGTAGTTAAGTGTTGGACAACTTGAGAAAACCAGAAAAAAAACCTTTTTTGATTGTTGGCTCTTTTAATTCAAAAGACCTGTTAAATCTATTATTATTATTATTATTATTATTATTATTATGAAGTACAAAGGAATGAGAGCAGATGTAATCTTTTCTACTGATTTTTTTTTAAACATTTTTTTTATTAAGCTGGTTTAATTTTCTGCACGTGTGTGTGAGAGAGAATATGATTTCGAATCTTTTTGTGCATCAACAGAAAAGTGGAAGACCTCCAGTTTCGTGTGGAGGAAGCGTGTATTACCAAAGGAGACCTGGAGGTAAAGACTCGTTGGTGCAGGTTCCACTCACACATCGCTTTAGTGTCCAGATCGTTCGTTTTTCGGATGTCATGTGCAGTTCATAGTAGGTACTAAACCATAGTACTGTAGGTGGTTTAGTGACGCTGAAAAAAAGTCCTCATCACTTGAATTCCATCATTGTTCCTCCATCTCCTCCATTAAATTTTTTTTTCTTGCTCTTCACCTGAAGTGTAGAATGTAGATCGGGGATTAAAGGTTTCAGGCCACACATTAAGCGGTATGAAGAAAGTGAGTCTCATATAAAATCATTTTTGTGAATTAACAAGCCTGAGTTATTGAAGGAATCCTCACAGAACCCTTGTTGTCGGTCTTCGCTAGTTGCTACTAGAGGGTCACTCGTGTTTGAGGTGGTGACTAATCACTGACTAATGGATGAATTAATATTTTCTTATATTAACTTGTATGTTTGTTAAGGCTACTAACTGAAAACACGCGACTCACCAGCTGTCTATCATCTTCTCATGATGAGTCTGGCTTGCTGTAACTTTGTCGAAGGTACCATCTGTAACGCATGACCTTAAAAGTCGACAAAACCAACAAACCAGACCGTTAATGTTCCCTTCTCTTTGTTGTTTAAGGAGAAACTGTACACAGTGAAGCATCTGAAGAGCTCCGCCACTGTGACAGAGCACCGTTTAAATGTTATCTATGTGTATTACTGCAGTGCTGGCTGTTTCAGTGACATCATTGTACTTAACATATCAGCTCACATGATGTCTAGAGATCAACAGCTCCCCGAAACAGTGGGAACCGATATACTGGAGTTGACTCAGGTGAACAGACAATGTAGTGAAAGTGCTCGCTATCGTAGTCTGCTCACAGCTATAGTATTAACATAAACCCAACTGAATCAAATAGAAATCACAGGCTGTTTTATACCAGGTGACATCATATTATTATCACATTAATTTTACTATTAAATGCATCATATTATTTGTACTTTGAAACCAGTCCAATGTCTGAGCAATAGAAATATAGCAATATTGCAGTGCTCTGAAATACATCTTTAAGTTCCTGACTGTTTAAACCAGATTATTTAGCCACATATTACAACTGCGATTTTTTTTTTCCTTCTTAATTAATCTTGCGAATTAAACTTCTTAGTTTAAACTCTTAGATGTACTGTTTTGTATTCAAACGCATTTATTTAGGCTAACTTCAAATGATTGGACACATTATTTCATTACGAGGATGTTTGCTAATATTTATTTATCAACTCAGAAATAAAAAAATTTAAAAATACTTAAATTATTGACAAACTGCCAGTGTGTGACTAGAGTGTGCCACCTGTAGGATTATAGAAAAACACCAATGTTTTACCGCCTCAAATGCAAACACATAGCAATTAAAAAATACATAATTATAATTATTTATATATATATTTTTAAATTATTTTGGAGTCAGTGTGGCAAAGAATTGCAATATATCACTGAATCAATTTTTTTTTTGGTTTTGTTTATTCATTTATTTATTTTTAGCTATCTCTAATAAGAATCTTCTTAAGTGACAAATTGTTAGTCTTACCTGATTCGCAGTGCTTCTCTAATACACTCTGTGGCTAATAGCATGTGATCACCTGAAGTTCAGACCTGTGTGTGTTTTTGCTCAAACTGTTGCCACAAAGGTGGAAAAACAAAATTCTATAGAATGTCTTTGTGTAAATCAAGTACATACAGGTATGTGTTGGTCAGGTGCTCACAAAATATTTGCCTTGTAGTGTGTTTTGGTCATCTCTGATTCGAAATCTTCATTGTAATTCAGAAACTCCAGCTGCAGAAGCTTATGGGTCACACAGCTGGACACAAAACAGCTGGACAATTTCCCATTACCGAGTGCTGAGTATAAAACAGGCTGTGATTCTGTCAAGAGTTAAACGCACATGTTCAACTTAACCGTAATTATTATTTAACTTTATATCCCCTTGACATTGTAAGAAACTGCCTATCGTGTTTTTAACAGTTTTTAATTGTATCATTTTTTCCATATTAAGTAAGTATATTCGTTACTGTTATAAAATTGGATTTTCCTGTAGCAGCGAGGCTTACGCCACAGCAATATGACAACCATTACAAATTTTGCAAGTATTTATTAAATTGTGCTTTTTTTTTTTTGGTTTGTTTGTTTGTTTATTAGACCTAAATAAAACGTGTTTATAAAATCGGATGATCTTTATTATTCTAAGGCCACACTTCAGTTTTAAAGAACATCTTTAGGAGCTCAGGTGCTCTCCAGGATTTTCTCCTTAGAGTGTTTCTGTTGTGTTAACCTGCTCGCTCGCTCGCTCGCTCACTCACACACTTCATCTTTTACAAAAGCCTAACGACCCTGACTCATATTTTACTTCCAGATATTTTATACTGGAGACAAACTCTACAATGTTTCTGCGTCCGGCGGTGTTCTCATGCACTCTTACTTTTTTTACATTACCTGCATGTGACATCTTACCTCACTCCATTTCCCTTCCCTCTCCTCACCTTGTGCATTGGGCTGGCATGTGATGGTGGCACTGGTTGTGTTTTCTTCCTCTTCCTCTCCTTCTGTACTAACAGACGCAGACCAGACGGGAGCATGCCCTCCTTAAGGAGATCGAGCAAAGTCTGCTCTTTGAAAAGACCAAAGCTGAGAAACTCCAGAGGGAGTTAGAAGACTCTAGGGTAAAGGATCTCTCTGTGTGCTTTGACCGGGTTGCTCAGGATGTTTCAGGGCCAAAATGATGTGAAGAATTTCTGTCTGCTCATTTAGTGCATATTTAGTGCAAAGAAAAAAACATTGAATGCTCTTCCATTTTTACACAATTATTTACCTGCGTATGAACCATTTAAAAAATGCCAAGTCATTCTTCAGGCGTCCCTGTTCAGACCTGGGGCAAACGTGTACTTGAATTGAGAATGGATCGTACATCTGATTGTACATCGTACAACTTTTAGCGGGAAGAATATCTGCCTTGGTTTATCAGATGTGTGCATGATCACATTTAATTAATAAAAAGAATATATAATAATTTATTTATTACATAAACTCAATAATTAAGGTTAATTAGATTTCATTAAAACTCCACAGACTCATTAAGGTCATATTTGTGTAATATGTAAGTATTACATCACATGTCATGTTTTATATACATGCGTGTGTATGTGTGTGATTTTGGGATTAGTGTGATTTTAAATTCGTTGCTCTTTTGTCAAACACATCTTTTAAGTGTACCTGAAGCATGAAAAAAAAAACATGTTAAAAATATTGTATTTTTATATTTTTAAAAAATATTATTTTTTTCCTATGTATATAAATTTATGTCCCACCCTAT
>JAOVVA010000029.1:14381383-14395686 GCA_028565275.1 Leiocassis micropogon | reverse complement strand
CTTTGTACAAATATAAAATTTAAGCACAACATTTGATAATCTGATAATTCAGAATTTGTTGTTGTATTATTTATATACATGCATGTGTGGGTTTTTTTTTTTTTTTAAATGGACAATTCGACACGCACAGAACTAATAAGTAATTAATTTGGTAATTAAATAATAATTAATGAAATAAAAAAAATAGTTTTAAATAAGTACATGATATAAATTACATTGTCCTTAATGTGATTTTAAACATTAATGTCACCGATAATCGATAAACAGAATCGATTCTTAAAACAAAGCTTTGGATTCTCGTAAATAAAATCAATGCCAGGACACGTATCTGTTCTGTAATCACATAAATTACATCAAGTAGTTCAAAATTCAAACAGAAGCTGAAGTTAAATGTTTGTGTGTTTGCCCAGGTCTGACTGTGTAACTACTGTAGGTTTTAAAATTATACACAAAGTTTTGAAAAACATAACACGGTCCCTCTTATGTCTATCTGTCTAATCATGGTTTTAACACTAACCACCAGGAAGTTTTTATTTTTATTAAGTTTTACTCACACTCCTTATCAGAAGTAAACCATTCTAGCGATTTGGGTTATATTTATTTAAGCCCAGTTAAGAAGTTTGTTTGCGGACGTGATGAGTCAGCATATTTGTATTTACTAGTTCCAGTAGCTTAAGCCCCTTGTCTGTTAAGGTTATTTGTTATCTGCTATGGGAGAATAAAGCAAAGATTTACACTGAGTAGCACTCATTTCACTGCATTTTTATTTATTCAATGTTTTTTTTTCTCATATGTGTTAAGTTTATTAAATGCATTTCTACCCGTGTAGCCCCTAATTACCCTATAAACACGGTATGTGTAGGCTACCTGTCCTCACTTGTTTAGTTTGTTTTTGAAACTCGTGACCGCGATGAAATGACCATGTACTTCCTGTTCCCATTCAGATAAAGAGCTTGAATCCAGCTCTGTTAATAAACTTTTGTTTTTAAGAGATCTCATCATTACATCTTAGGAAGTGTTGTGTTTTGTTTTGTTTTGTTTTTTTTCTGCGAGACTACCGGTTGTCCCCTGTCTTTAGGTTGCTACAGTCTCTGAGAAGTCTCGCATCCTCGAACTGGAAAGGGACCTTACTTTAAGGGACAAAGAAGTGGCCGCCCTTCAGAAACACTTGCAGGCTGGTCCTGGACAATCAACTGGGGACCCGACAGCACCAGTCCTCCAGGAAGAGCTCAGTTTGCTTCGGACCCAGCTCTCCTCTCAAACTGCTAGCCAGGAGATTGCACTAGCTGCCTTGCGTACAAAACTGGACGCAGAAACAAAAGTACACAGCGAGGCTTTGTCCCAACTCCAGGCCTCATCAGCACTTCTATCAAAAGACAACGAGCAGCTTCGTGCCCGATTGGCCGAGGCAGAAAAGGAGAACGCGGATGTCATCGAGCTGTGGCAGTCCAAGCTAGCTTCGGCTATCGCCTCTCATCAGCAAGCCATGGAGGAGCTTAGGGCCTCCTCGGGTAAGGGGACTGGAGCGGACCAGGCGGCCGAGCTCATGCTGCGAGAAACTTTGGAAAGGCAAAAGTTGGAGCACCACCTCCAGCTAGAGGAAAGTCTAGCTAAGCACAAGACTGAAGCTAAAAGATGGGCACAAGATGTCGAAGAGCTGAAGAAACAGCTGCATGCCGTGACCGAGGAGAAGGAGCGTCTGGTGGAATCTCTCCGCACTAACCTGGAGAGCGCGGAGGATCAGCACCTGGTTGAGCTGGAGGAAGCGCTGGGAAAGCTGCACAATGCTGAGATTAGGGTGAAGGAGCTGGAAGAGGACAACTCTAAACTAGGTCACCAGGTGGAGGAGAGGACTCGGGAGGTCCAGGACCAAAACGCTCTCATTCAGACACTAAGCTCTCACCAGAGCCAAGGGGAACAGGACGTCCAAAATCTGTTAGCTCGAGTCGAGGAAACGGAGGGCAAGGCCCGCGCGCAGGAAGGAAAAGTAAGGCTACTTGTTATTTTAAAAAAATACTAAATGTCCAGTGATTTATGTCAGAGCACTTTGAGGAAAATGGCTCTACTCTTAATTGGATGATGTCATCTGTGTGTGTTCCTAATTCACATTTCTTATGAACTTTAGGTTACTGAGCTGAACACCATGCTGGATAGCAAACAGAAGGAGCTGGATGGACTGCAAGAAACCCTGGCCTCGGTGCAGCAAATTAAGAACTCGTTGGAGCAACAACTTTTGGAGTTGGTAAGAGATTGGTTTTTAAGAATTGGCAAGTGGTTTGGGCTTTTTTTATATGTGGGAGGGAAACGTAGCTTCTGCAGAGATTTTCTGTCATTATATCGCTGGTATATTGTGTGACATGTATTAAGTGATGTTGGACACATCATTTAGTTGGGCAGATTTTATCCCCCTGGATATTAGTCTTTAATTTGGTGATTAGGGTCATTGACCAGAAAAAGACACACATGTATCCATCTGAGTTTCGCTAAGTTCATGGGGCATCATCCGGGCCTTTCTCATCATTACTTTCTCTCCTTTATGAATGACATTGACATTAGCCAATCATGGGCATCTGTGAGCTGAGACAAGCGGAAGTGGGTGGAGAGCGCTCTCCTCAGTGTTTGTTACAAGTCACGTAAGCAGCACTTCATAAGGATGCAGTCAGCTTGCGTGTGATGGTCTTCGCCCTCCCTGCAGTCGGTGGATTTAGGAAGGAACCCTAAAAAAAGATGAAAATTATCTATGACTATATTAGAGATCAAAAATGTTTACCTTTATAATTACTTCACCACTGACGAAGCCTGGATGATAGGAATCAGGACCAGTGCTAATTGCATCAGGGCCAGTCGTTAGAAGACTGAGCATGATGTAATGGAGCTCATACAGTGAGGACACATTTAGTGCAACCAATGCGACAGTTTTTTTTTCAAATTGTTTTTTATATTACATGAGCTGTATGTACGTTTATATAAATAGTTGTTTCTGTGTTTCGCTTGTCACTGTGGCATGAAGTTGCTTTTGTTTTGTAGAAACAAAAAGTTTCGGCGTCCTTAGATGAACAGTTGGCGACCACCCAAGCTGTTCAGAGTAAGTATGCGCTCTGAGATTATTATTATTATTATTATTATTATTATAATTATTATTTTCTTTTCAATATATAGCAAGATTTACCACAGAGTCATATAATAAAACCACACAAACTGAAAGGTATTTAATTTTTTTTCTAATTAGCTTTTTTTTTTCTTTCTCCAGAGTTACAAGGGACACTCAGCAAGAAGGAGGAACAATGCACATCTCTTTCTAGCGAATCTGAAAAGCTCAAGATTCAGCTGTCTGGTAAGAGTGATCAATATCATAATCTTCAACCCTAACTTATAAGACATAAACTCTATTTATATGAGCTTTTGTTTTTCTTCTCAGGTTTGGAAGCCAAATTGAAATCGAGTGAGGAGAAGCTCGAGCAGCTAACCAAAGATAAAGCTAAGCTTGAGGACAACATCAGCGACCTGATAAAGTCGTCTGGAGACAGCTCAAGTCAGCTGACCAAGATGAACGAAGATCTGACACAGAAAGAAAGGTGAGATGGGATGGATATACATTCACACTTAAACACTTGACTAAATAATTTATGACATGCTGATAGATGCCTCTAGATGAGCAAATGTATATAGTTAGATCCAGCTATCTGTGTGTGTAATGGATATTGAATTTCCAAGTAGTCTTTTAGTAGAACGTGGTAATTGGCCATGAGTAAAGTACACGGTAAGTCCTCGACTTACGAACATTCGAGTTACGAATTTCCACAGATATTGACAGACTGCAGTTCCACGTCCAGTTCAATCATGGAAGTAGATTATGTGTATTGTACAAAAGATAGACACTGCAGTGCTCCAGATATCAATATTTACAAATGTATACAATATTTCAGTGTGTAAATGAATGAATAAAATGTCTAAAGTCCAGTATCTTGTGTGTGCGTGTGGGGGTGCGGGAGAAATTAATCGGCTTCACCGGTTTCAATGAATCAGTCCGGGAGTACGATGACTGAAAATGTCTGTCCTGTTAAGCTGCCCTGATGGTAAATAATCCTCAACAAGACAGAGTTCACAGTCCAATGCAGTGGAAAACAGCTTTGAGACAAAATGATTCTCCGTTTTGAAATAGAGTGAGGAAAAGATTTTCCACAGAGGATTCACTGTGTTTCTGTAAGTCGCTGGTTAAGTACCAAATGTGGATGCGGCCGCCATATTTCTACTGGGGATTGTTTGGTTCTTTTGTAAAAACTTTTTTTTTTGTTTTTTCCCTTAAACTGACATATATTTATTTATTCATATATACAGTATTTGTAATTCCATTCACAGGAGACTCGAGGATCTTCAGAATCAGCTTTCGGAGCAGAAGCAGTTGGTTGCTCAGTCTGAGGAGAGCAGGAGTCAGGAGCAGACTCGAGCCAAGCAGGAGATGAAGGACAGCAGCGAGAAACACCAGGAAGAGGTTTCCAAACTACAGGAAAAGATCAAACAGCTGGTACAAGCAGATGCCCCCATGTCAGAGATTTCATTTAGTGTAGAAGAAGTTAAGCAAAACTTACACCACTGTATTTTTCAGTTGTTTATTCTGATTGATCAGGAAGTTGCTGATGTTTTTTTTCTTTTCTTTTTTTTATATTATAATTTTTTTTTTTTGGAAGTACTCCTGGCTTTACCGTAATGCTCCTGTTCTCATCTTATTGTTTTTTGTTTTGTTTTTTAATAGTAGCAGTTCATGCACAGGAAGCTGTCGCATCACCCTAGCATGCTCCATTATGTTTCATTCTTTGTCACTGTTCCATAGGTATTCTCACTGTCTGTGTGTCTTATGAACTGTAGTTTCTTCTCTGAACGATTTGGCTTGTGTTTTTTTTTTTTTTTTTTTGGCGTTGTTGTGCAGGGGAAGAACCTTGAGGAGATCCAGGCTAAGCTCCAGGAAGCCCAGGCGTCTGGAGAGAAAGCCCTTGCCAGTGCCTTAGAGAAGCACGCGAATGAGCTACAGGAGCTACAGGGTCAGGTTGAAACGGCACAACAGCAGCGCTGCATCGTTGAGGAGAAGTGCCAAAAACTTAAAGAAGAGGTGGAGGAGTTGGTGCCCTTTAAAGAAAAGGCTCAGGTATGAAATAATTTGAGTATTCAGGCCCGCGTGGCACGTTGGGGTGTGTGGATATATTCCTTTCCTGATCTCGGCTTGAATCCCATGCGACGAGATTATGGAAGTTTGTCGTGTATCACGTAACAATGTTGAACCAATTCTGTAATATTGAGGCGAAAGAAATGAGATGGCAGACAAAGATAAGCTGACTGCACTTTGTGGCTGCCAGATGAGTCGGATCACTAGATTAGTTTGACTTTAGTGACTCGGTTCTTTGAATCTCGTTCATCAAAAAGAACGAATCTTTTTTTGAGTCATTTAGTTCGTTTCGTTCTTTTGATCAGAAATAAAATAAAATGTTACATTTTCAATAAACAGACCCCCAACACGTCTACATACACAAATTTTGGCTATAGTTCCAGTAATGAAAATATTACAATGCGGCTAAGGACATATTATGATGAACAGAATGAGTAGCTTATCTCTTATATCTTCTTGTCCGAATCGTTCGTACTTTTGAATCTATTGCACTGCATAGCATCTATGAGAGTCACGTGACAAAAGAACAAATGACTCAAAGGTAACTACTCATTTCTGTTTCCTGTACACGTATAACCTACGGAGTTTTGCAATGCTTTGTGCATGCGCGCCCAGTAAAACATAAACGACTCACTCTCTGAGACACTCTTCTGAGGTGGTGTTTTGAAGTTGGTGCTAGATGGCGGTGCCAAGGTTTCATGATTGTGCAACTTAGGAGGATGATTTAATAGAGTGGTGGTTCTCAAAGTGGTGTGTGATGACAAACACGGTTTGTAGTTTCAAAACCTCTCATGTAGGTTAGTTTTGAAAACCAGGTTTCTTAATTAGTTTTATTTATGTAAGAGTTTTTGACTTGAGAAAGAGACAGAACTGTAGGTTTTTTTATGGTTCAGTCAGGGTGGTCTGGAATTATGTGGTGCTGATGATGTTCTTTTTTTAGTGAACGGCGCTTTTAATTGGTCAGACATTCATAAGCTACACAGGCGAGTTTGTGTTCACCTTGTCTGTGAATCTGCACATGCACGCGAAGTCATGAACCAGAGTTAACAGCTTATGTCAATGGAAAGTTCCTTAAGCTACTGGAGGATCTTATTATATGTAACTGAAAACAGAATTCCTCAAACAAAGAGTTTCTTCTTAATGTGTAAAACACCAATTTTGTTCAGGTTTGTTTTAACTGGTGGTCCGGTTAAGTTTCATGCATTGTGGATTGTTTGTGGAATCCACGCTCACTCCATCTTAAGGTTTGCAGATCACCACCGGGGCTGTGTTGGTTTTTCACCTTGCACTTCATACCTAATTCATCTTCCATTTATGGTTTTTCACAAGATTTACCTTTTCACTGGCAAATCTTCATTACAACTTCTGTCACTATTTGGTTGGTTCACTTCATTGTAACTAGCTGCTTGTTTCAGTATCTTCTTTCCACGGTGTACAGCTTGTGTGGTATGGGTTTTATTTCTTTATTTATTTTTTGTCCTTTATTTACTAAACTATGAATACACACACTCAGAAACAAAAAAGCGATAGAGCATGGCTTACTCCCCCAAAAAAATGAAAACTGACTATAAAAACCGAATCTTCAACGACGAACGGACAGATGTTTACTGCAGGAAGTTTAAACCAGTTCATCTCAAATGTTCAGAAATCGTAGCGATGATAAAGAGCAGAGCTAAAACGCGGGTCGTTTAGAGCAAACATATCCACATCAATCCGAGGTGAGGGCGTGTAAAATACCCAAACTGAGAGCCTGGTCTGACAGAGCAACCAGACAGCTTTCACATTTTACAGCCCTGCAGTGTGCAAATGAAGATTCACTAAAGACTGATTAAAGATTGTTGTATATATTTCATACAATAAAGTAAAAGTCCATGTGCCCACATGTGTTCAGATAGTCTTATCAAAGATTTGTAGTATGATTTTAAGTATGTTGGTTGCTCGTTTTAGTGAATTATACCTACTATTATAAAATTTGTTAAATTTGGAAGGGGCAACTGACCAATAGACACAGAACTAACTGAATAAAATAGATACTAAGACTTAATAAATAACATGCATCATATGCATAATCAGTTTCAGTAGAGTTGCAAAGAATGCTACCATGGCCATCTTCACTGACGTTAGTGCTCTTCACACACACACACACACACGATAAAGATGTTCATGTTGCATTAAATTCATCCTGCCACTATTTACTCACATTGTTAGAATTGATATCGTTGAGTTCATAAGTATTCGGACAGTGACACAGTTTTTTAAATTTTTTTTGCCTCTGTGCACCAGTGGGTTTGTAATGAACTAATCATGATGTGATTGTTTCAAGTTTTTGTCCCTCTGTCCAATGAATGCCACTAAAAAGTAACATAAAATAGAATGAAATAATATATAGGTATAAAAAGAATAGATATAAAAATCTATATCAAACATAGAATTAAAAGCAGAATATGAAAATATGAAAAAATATAAAAGTGCGTATCAAAATATATCAATATCTTTCCATTTATATACACTGAAGTGTAGACTTTTTTTTTTTTTTACAAAAAAAAACATTGCATTAAACTTTTAGTAATTTTTGCAAACTCTCTTAATTGCCACACCCTCAAAAGTAAACAACTTACTGATAAGTGCTGTGATGGCCAGATATGACCTGTTTAAAAGGATTAAAAGCGTTAAAAGGTTTGGTGTTGAATTTGAATTTGGTAGCTTCATGTTCATGGGAATTTTAAAGATACGTATAGTCCAAAGAACTGACGGTGTTAAGTGAAGACGACCATCAGGAACTTGAGGTGTGGACAAGTCAGCAGTCCGGTCTGTTCCTAACGGAAGGAATGTTGTAACGAGCTCATCAACACCAGAAGATACGAGAGATGACGAAAGACAAGTAAAATTTGATGATCACAGAATTTTTTCCTTGATAAAGATCAATCTAGACAAGCATTTAGACAAGTCAAGCGCACTCTAGACGAGGTAGGTACATCATGGTCTATAAATGTACAATCAAGAGACACCTTCATTGTTGTAGATGCAAATTAGTGATGGGCCTCAAAAACAGAAAGGCCTGAGTAGTCTTTGCTAGAAACTTTGCCTAAATATAAGAAGGAAAGGAAAAAAAAGCCTCACACAAGCTTTGAACAAGATATTTTTACATTTTTTTTTGGACAGAAAACTAAATTAACTTGTTCCAGAATGATTCGAAGAGAAAGATATGGAGAAGTAAAGGAAGGGCTTATGATTTGAATCAAATCTCATCATCTGTCAAACATGGTGGAGTCAGTCTTGGTGGAGTCAGGGCATGTGCGACGGCTAGTTGATCTTGGTCACTGGTGATTATTGATACTGTGACTGCTGAGGGAATTCTGAAGTGTATAGAGCTCTACGTTGTGCTCAGATACTGTACAGGTACCTGCTACAGAACTGATAGGACAGCACTTTCCACTTCCCAGTAAAGGTGGATTAAAAATCCAAAACATTTGTATAAAAGTGACCCAAGAGCTTCTTTAATGCAAGCAAATGGAATGTTAAAGGCCCGAGTCAGTCGCCGTATCTTAGCCCGGGTTGAGCTGCTTTACCTCCCAAGGCAGAAAGTCACAGAAACAAGCAGCAACTAAAGACGACTGCAATAAAGGGCTGGCGAATCAGCTTAAGAGGGGAAACTGATCATTTTATATATCCATGGGTCACTAAATGCAAATTATTTACTTCCAAATATTGAAAAGAAATCCAAATATTAATATTTAATTTGTCCCGTTACTTTTGAACAAAATAGCAGTCATTCCTAAACATGTAATACATTAGTTTTTTGTTACACTTCATTCAAAGCGCAAAGTCTACACTTCAGGCACAACTTGATTGCTTCAGTTCAAATCCACGGCAATTGTGTACACAGGCATAAATTATTATTTTTTTTTTTAAAAACACCCAACTGCAGTGTCCATATACTTACGGACCTGACTGTATACACACGTTTTCTTCCTTGGTGGTGATACTTTATGCCATATTATGTTGCTTCTTGTCCCCTGTTTTGTTTGTTCCTGCATTTATTTGTTTGCATTATTTAACGTTTTGTTTGATCAACATAACCTTCTCCCTTTCTTTTTCCCCCCTCCCTCCCTCCCTCACTCAGTCTCTCACTACTGAGTTCGCTTGTTCCATGCAAGGGGCTGAGAAGCTTGCTTCTGAGGTTGGCGAGTTAAGGTTGTTGTCTGAGCGTCTATATAAGGAAAGGGATGATGTTCGGGCTCAGACGGAAAATGCGGAAAAACAAATTTTAGAATATTGCACGAAGATCTCTAGTCTGGAGGAAGTTCAGAAGGATCTATCGTCAAAGAACGATGAGCTGAAAGCAGCTAATGAACAAGCAACAAACGAAATTAAGGAAGCGCGTTTGACCATTCAGCAGCTGCATGAAGAAAAGTCCTCTCTCAGCAATGAGAAAGAAGAGCTTTCCAAAGATCTACAGAATTTAAAACGGATCCAGGAAGAGATGAAGGTGGAGAACGGAAGCCTGAAAGAGACTCAAGCACAGCACGTTATTCAAATAGGAGATCTCGAAAAGCACAAAGCAGAGCAACTAGAAGTCGTACTGAAATATCAGCAGGAGCTTCAGCATCATGAGGAAAATGGGGCAGATCTGGCCCAAAAGCACACCAAGGCCTGTGAGGAGAGGGATAAGTTTCAGGAGGAGCTTAGATCCTACCAGGAGGAACTGCAGGCATCTAAATTGCTGTTTGCAAAAAATGCTGAGCTTCAGTCAAAGCTGCAGGCTGAGAAAGAGGAGCTGTCTTCTAGAATGGCTCAGTTGCAGACAGAACATGAACTTCTCCGTAATGAGAACGAAAAGATGTCTTCAGATCTCAAAACTGCCACTTCAGATAAAGTGGGACTTGTGGCTGAAAAGTCAGAACTTCAAGACCAACTCGATGCCACAAAGACCACCCTGGAGCAGTTTAAGAGGAACAATGATGAGCTCCAGGCTTCCAAGGACAGTTTTGCCAGAATGCTCGAGGAAATCAAAACCTCGAGTGAAGTCACAGATTCTGAGAGGCTTTTACTCCTGGAAGAGAAGGAGAACCTTATTGAAGCCCAGAGGAAACTGTCCTGTGAAAAGCAGGACCTCAATAAACAAATAGAAGTGCTGGTCGAAAAGTTGCGTCTCAGTACGGAAGAAGTGAAGGCCGCCAATGAGAAGATCCAGCTCGACACAGCATCTTTTGCTCAGGAGAAGCAAACAATTCATGAGAAACTCTCAGAGGCTGAGAAGACTATTCAAGCCCTTGAAAAGGAAAAAATCAGCTTAAAATCTGCTCTTGAAAAGCAAAATGATAAACAGCAGCATTTGGAAGAAGAAATGAGCAGCTTGAAGGAGAAGTATGAGAAGGAAATTTCGGAAACGGCTTCTGTCTTAGCAGAGAAAAAACAATCAGAGGCTGATTTATCGAGTGAGATAAACAGTCTGAAATTAGAGCTGGAGAAAACGAGGCGTATAAATGAGCAGATCGATTTAGATCGGACGAAACTTAGGAAAGAAAATGATGATTTACAAACTGTTGTGCAGAAAAAGAGCTCTGACGTAGAATCGCTAGAGAAGTCCAGTGCCAGCTTAAGTGACCAAAACCAGAAATTGCAGCTCAACTTGGACCACATGAAGGAAGAGTATAGACAAAATGCTGATAACTTTGAGAAGGAGAAGATTTCCCTGAACTGTGAGATGGAGGAACTTCAGAAGACAAACAGTGATCTCTCCGATCAGAACAGATCACTCTCTGAGGCCAAGAACATCCTGGAAGCTCAGCACCAAGCGCTAGAAATGGAGAAGAATGAATTATCTGTCGTTAAGGAGAACCTTTCTAAACAAGTTGAGGAACTAATGAAGGAAATTTCCAGTTCTGAAAAAGAGAAAGCCGGGCTTTTGGAGGTCAAGGCCAAGCTTGATGATGAACTTGTGTCGATAAGAACTGAGAAACAAAAGGCGGAAATGGAACAACAATTGCTTTGCGATAAAGTCGAGCAGTTATGGAACTCTTTAAATGAAATGTGTTTGGAGGGAAAAACAGATTTGCAAAAACTTAACCAGACTTCGATTTCCAGTTGTCAAAAAGTTGAAGAGATATGTCATGTACTTCAGAAAGTCAGCGAAGAGAGAACTTCTCTTGCCAAAGAAATCGAGAATTTAAAATCCCAGCAAAGGAGGGGTGATGATGAAAGATCAGATATGTCTTTAGCCAAAGAGGCTCTCGCTTCCAAAATTGTAGAACTGGAGAACACCACCTCGTGCCTTGTAAAGGAGAAGACTGACCTCCTGGAATCCTGTGCATCTCTAGAACAGGAAGTGGCATCTCTTCGTCATAGCGTGGAAACCGGTGACAAGAAGTGCTCTGATTATCTGATTAAAGTCGAACAATTGGAGAAATCGCAGCTCGAGTTGGGAGCGAAGTTAGAAAACCTTGAGATTGACAATGTTAAGCTGGTGGAGCAACAGCGAGCTGTGGAAAAGCAGGCGACTCTCTTATCCGAAGCCAAAGACAAGATGGTCTCCAAGCTGGCCGCGGCGCAAGCCGAGAGGGACGCTTTACGTGTGGAAAAGGATGATGCCAACGCCATGGTGACTCAACTTGAAGCTCAAAACACAAGTTCTCTAGCAAAGCAGCTTGAGGTATTCCGCAACTAAAACCGGGCTCCTCAGACCTAGTGTTGCACTTGTGTAGTTAATCTGCTTCCTGCACTCTAACAGGCTTGCCTTGCTTTGCCACTCCAGTAGATCTCCTTAATTTGCACGTTGCTAACTCGCTTTAATTGTAATCCTGTAACTGCAAGTGGGTCAACCAACTAGGTTGTTGTATCGGGGCTGAATCGGGTCGAGAGTCATGGATTCAAGGCAAATCTGTAACAGAGCCAAGGTTTTGGTGCACATTTCTCCAGGTTATAGACTGGTAGTAGTAGTAGTAGTAGTAGTAGTAGTAGTAGTAGTAGTACTTGTTGCCTATGGCCTTATAATTTATAGAGGGCAGTGTTGAGGACAGCATGATATTGTACTATATTTGTTAGATTCATTTGAAAGTGTAACAGAGGTGTCAGTGATATCTGTAGCAGTACCATTTTATTTTTCCAGATTTTTCTTAAATTAAATTAATTAATTTAGTCATATCCAGTTCCCACCCATCACTGTCACGCCATAGTCATGTCAGTCCCTGACTGACTGACAGTGACTGACTGACTGGTAGTGTATGCCTTGACATCAAGGCTACTACAACCAGTCAGTCATGGAGGCAGTTGACCTCATCTTTTCCAGCTACTCGCACACTCGGAGGACAGCGGTATCCAGTCATTCTGCTTGCATGAGTGGAGAGGGCTAAGCGCCCCCCATCCCCCCCCGCTGAGAGAGCTAGTCCAATCAGCTCTCTCCTCAGGCCCCCCCCATCCCCCCCCCCGGTTGCAAGAGGCTACAGCGTCACCCGGTAATCGAACTAGCGATATCCAGATGATGGGGCGAGCGCTATACCACTGCACCTGGTGCCTCTTGGTGAAGTGGTTTTCAGATCAGAAATGTTTATAATTCGGCCATAGGAGAAGCCAAAGAAGAAAAGATGTGGGAAGACATTTGCACAATTTAATTTTGATCAAGGTTACTTTAGCTTTGCGCAGTTTGATTTTGGTTGCCTTGATCTTGTGAGCCAAGACAAAACAGGAAATGTGGGACTGTGTTGGTTTTAAACAAACTGCTTACTATTAAATACCACTTTCTTAGTGCAAGTTTCTTTGTGCAAGTTAAAAAATATATATATAAAAAATAAAATGAAATTGTTTTATCTCCCTGAGGTCAAATTTCTAATTTTACCTGCTAAGAGCTCATTAAAGTTGGCACCTCTGCTACACTTGGTCTACTATAGTACGATTAGTTATTTATGTAAAGAGTCACACCAAGCTATATTACTTTAATAAGACAACGTGAAAAAGGCTAAGGTTACATAGAGTAGGATAGGGTAGTTTTTAAAGTGTTACTAATTAAACACAGACAACGAACCTTAAGTTCATTAGGAGTTTACAAGCTAATAATGAAAATTAAAGCACTATTTCAGTTGAGTAATATTATTAGATTAGTTTTTCTAATGCATGGCTTACTCATCATCATAACTGTATTTAATTCATCCATTAATCCATTTCAAGCTACATTTGATTTGTTCAGATCTGTCACAGCAATAACTGGCCAGATTTTTGCATGGATTAATTTAATTTACCGAATGGCTAAATGCTTGACATCGATCTTTTCTATAACTTTAACATTTATGAAACTGAAGACGAATAATAATAATAATAATAATAATAATAAGGCTAAAATTCTAAAAGCATGATTTAAAATTTTTCTGCAGGGCCGCAAACATTAACGGTTGGAACGAATTCATCTTGGCTTCTGTAACAGTTTGGATTGACTCGCTCTCTGTAAGCCCTACTGTACACCATGCCATCTTTCTGAAACTTACTTTTTTTCCCTTTTACAATCTGTTCCAGGCTGCAGAGAGTGCTGGACAGACAGCACAGGCCCTGGACAAACTGACCCAGGAAAAGCTCGCTCTGCAAAAAGAGAAAGCCGCAGCAGAGGCTCTCATCCAGGAGTTTAAAAATGCCAAAGAAGACATGCAGAGCCAGGTGATTGATTTCTACCTATGGGAAACTGGCAATTTCCTTTTATATTTATGTAACAAGTAATAAAAACTCATAAAAGATCATTAATGAGCGCTCAACTACAAATGTAGTTTCTGTAGAGCTGTCATTAATGATCTACAGGTGAAACTCAAAAAATTAGAATATCGTGCAAAGGTTCATTCATTTCAGTAATGCAACTTAAAAGGTGAAACAAATATATAAAAAGACTCATTACATGCAAAGCAAGATAGTTTAAGCCGTGATTTGTCATAACTGAGATGATTATGGCTTACAGCTCATGAAAACCCCAGATCCACAATCTCAGAATATTAGATTATTACATGCAATCGAATAAAACAGGGATTGTACATGGAACATATCAGACCTCTGAAAAGTATAAGTATGCATATGTACTCAGTACTTGATTTGGGCTCCTTTTGCAGCAATTACTGCCTCAATGCGGCGTGGCATGGAAGCTATCAGCCTGTGGCACTGCTGAGGT
>JAOVVA010000029.1:14337236-14368871 GCA_028565275.1 Leiocassis micropogon | reverse complement strand
AATGTAGAAAATAAATCACTAAACAAAAACAAAGAAATTTGCAAGTGACCCCAAACTTTTGAACGGTAGTGTATGTAGTATAAAAAATTTATTTATTCATTTTTCATATATTTTAATCAGTTTTAACTCATGTGAACCCATGTTCTGGACAAGGACCTTTACAGGTCTAGTGGGGACACTTTATCAAATAAAATAAAAATCATTTTAAGCAGGATTGAAAAATTACAGTACAGTATTTTGTTATGCTGAGGTGATTCAGCTCATAAAATTGATCATAATTTTAACATGAATTGTTTCCCGAATTTTACAGAAAAACACAATATATAGTAGGTGCTGAACATGTTTTGTCCCAGTTCTCAAGAATGACTGATGTGTTCTTTTATTTCATTGTTCTAGAATGTAGAAAATAAATCACAAAACAAAGAACACTGAATTAGAAGCTGTGTCCAAACTTTTGACTGATATTGTACTTTAGTCTGTGAAGATAGTGTTCAAGGGTTATGTATGTATGTATGTATGTATGTATGTATGTAAGAATCTGCATATTGATGATTGATGTCTATACTTGTAAGTTGGACTTTTTTAGTAGTATATTCTATATTTTACATTCTTTATTGGAATGTTCTATTTTCCTTTTTAACCCTCCTGTTACCTTTAAATTTACTAACATCTTTTATCCTTGGGTTAATTTGACCCCAGCAATTTCAACCTCCAGAAAATTATCATAATTAAAATTGTTACCCAAGTTTATGTATAAAAGCCACTGAATGTGAAGCAAAAAAAGAAATCAGTCATTTATTTTAAGACTTTAAACATTGAATGGGGTCAAATTGACCCCAAATATAAGAGGAGGGTTTATTTTTAGATCATGGATTGTAAAAACATTTTACTGCATAACATACTGTGTATGTGACTTAATATTTGAATTTGAAGTGGATGAACTGTGGGGCACAATGTGGCCTGTAGGTGGCGGTGGTGCAACGTGTTAAAAATTAGCCATCGTTAAACCTAAGCGCAGAAGAGCACCGGGCCTGTGGAGGGCAGTATCGAGGGTGACATCACCAAAGTGCACTGACTCTATCATAACATCTTCATGTAGGCGGTTATTCGAGGTTTTAGGCCGCGAGTACACGCTCGCTTTGCTGGGTAGCTAAAAACAGGTTGTGGCGCTAAGTCTAACCGTTCTGTTTGTTTACAGGGTAAACACCTCATGGACACAGCATGTCCGCAGCTCGACTGTCTGGGCCGGGGCAGATAACCGACTACCTTTACATCAGCAACGGTAAGACGGCCAAAGACAGCTCGGTGTTGACCCGCCTCCACATCAGCTGCGTCATTAACGCGACCCAGGAGGCGGACACGCCCTGCGGCCCCGCTGTGGAGTATCTCCGGGTGCCTGTCGCAGACTCTCCTGCAGCTCAGATCCGCGAACATTTCGACAGAGTCGCAGATAAGATCCATGCTGTTGAAGCTGAGCGCGGCCGAGTCCTGGTGCACTGCTGTGCGGGAGTGAGCCGCTCCGCCACGCTGTGTCTCGCCTACCTGCTGAAACACCGCGACATGTCTCTAGTGGACGCGCACGCGCTGGTCAGCGCGCGCAGGCCGATCATTCGCCCCAACAGCGGCTTCTGGGAACAGCTGATTGAATACGAGCGCAGATTACGCGGAGTGAACTCTGTGGTGATGGTGGACTCGCCGCTGGGACTGATACCGGATCTGTATGAAAAGAACACGAGAGATTTAATACCACTTTAAACCTGGCGTGGCCTCGAAATACCATCTGTGGAAATAAAGCACACCAAAGATCACCCGAGTCCCACAATCACCTGAGTGGGAAACTGCATGATGAGGCTGGGTTTCTGTTAAGACCACTAAACACTTCAGTCCTGGTTTGCCAAAAGATATGTGAAAATGCTTTAATTCTTTTTTTTTTTTTTTTTACCTCAGTTAACCTCTTTTATTTCTAAAATATTTTTGTAGTTAAATGATACACAATATATGAACAAAAGTATTTGTCCAAACCTGCAATGACACTGTATCCAAATACATATACATCAATATGAGTTGGTCCCCCTTTTGCAGCTATAACAGCTTCCACTCTCATTGGAAGGCTGTCTGTGAGATTTTGGAGTATTTCTGTGGGAATTCGTGCCCGTTCATTCTGTAGAGCATTTATGAGGTCAGGGACTGATGTTGGATGAGAGAGCCTGGCCAGCAATCTCCGTTCCAGTTCATCCCAAAGGTGCTCTATCGGGCTGGGGTCAGGGCTCTGTGCAGGCCAGTCGAGTTCTTCCACACCGAACTCATCAAACCATGTCTTTATAGTCCTTGCTTTGTAAACTGTGTTTGGTGGCCTTTATATCTGACTTGTTTTAGAGTAAGAACACTGTTATTTGTGTGTTATTTGGCACAACGGATGTTCGTATTCACATTCCAGAGGCTGTTCAGAGGGGAATAAAATGTCTTCTAAGAAGAGAACATTATTTGGTTGCATTTCAGAAAACTTTATTTATAGTATATCCTATTAATAAAATAATTATTTTGTAGTATAATTTTTTAACTAAAGGGGTTATAAATGCTATAAAATAAAAATGTGCTCTTCAATAAGCCTGTTTAGCGTATGTCTATTTATTTTTGTGGTTTTCTTTTAAGCACAATAGAGGAAGTTGTAGCATTAAGATGGTACACAAATCTCACAAAAAAAGTTACGAGGAATGTAGTTCTCCCTTCAAAGTCTTAAATGTACATAATTTCAGAAAATTGCATTTTCTCTCTCTCTCTCACACACACACACAAACACTGCTATATCAATCTGATTTAGGACTAGTATTCACTCTACATAATGTACGATAAACAGTATTTGACTGTCTGGGAGGTCTCCCAGCTAAATTGTTAGATCAGATCAGTCCCTAAGACCAATGAATGGACATGCAGCTTTGAGAGTAAGTTGTTGGGCAGCAAAAAAAATATGAAAGTCATAAGATCATTGACAAAGCTTTAAATCTTCTTAACAGACTTGCGAAAAACATTAAAACAAAGTTGGGAATATATGGCACAATGGTTTCACCACCATAATCAGGCCAAACTGAATGCCTGGGTAGAAGGGAAATTGTCAAAGAAGTGTGCAAGAGTCTAACAACAACACTGAAGGGTTACAGAGCTCACTGGCTAAATTAGTAAAACCTGTCAAGACCTCTCCAACATATGTTGATCAACAGCCACTACTGAGAAAAAAAACTGTTAGAAATAAGTTTTAGGGAAGAAAAATATGGTTTATCGAAACTAAATTTGAACCATTTGGTCTTAAGACAAAGTGCTAAATTGGTGGGAAAAAAATAAACAGGAACTGAAAGCTTTCTGCAATCACAGACAAAGTGGATGGTTCCAATTACAAGCAAATCATTGAAGAGTTCTTGTTCCCATCAACCAGTTGCATTTAGAACAAAAATATATGTTCTAAGGAGAAAATTATGAAGGAATGGCTTATACAGGTAAATGCAGGTTACTGTAAAATAGACTTATATCCTATTGCATTGCACTTATAATGATCCATATAAGTATGTCATCATGTTTTCCAGCCAGAAATCACGGATGAACAAGGAGGTCCAAAATCATCTTAAAGCGTGCAATGAAGCCTCTCGATCTGGTAATACTAATGAGTACAGGTTGTTTCTAGGTCCAAACAAAAAGAACACCAAAGCCACCTTCAAATCACTAATTGAGACGCATTTCAGGAATACACCTAACAAGTGTGGCGAGGCATCCCATCCACTGCAAACTACAAGAGTAATCCCTCTGAGACCCCCACTGAGATGTCAAGCATAAGCTAAACAACTTCTTTCTAAACAACTACTTTGCATGCTTGGACAACAGCAATAGAGTGACAACAACAAGAATCCCAGTTATAGTGGATGGCCAAGTCCTGGGTTTAACACCCACAATGTAAGGCAAGCTCTGTGGAAGGTTAATCCACAACAAGCAACAGAGGTACGAGCCTGGGGACACATTCCAAAGGACAATGCTGAAGAGCTGGCTGAGTTTTTTTATTTTAAACCTTTCTTTTTTAAGCGTCAGTCCCCCAGTGCATCAAATCAGCCATCATAGCATAAGTGCAGAAAAAGTCAAATATCAGAAATCTAAATGAATATTAATTGGCTACAATCACCAGATGTTACTGCCTCTATTATTGACCTCAACCCCATTAAACTGAATGCCAACTGCACCCCCGTGCTCTTCACCAACTTCGCTACCTGACCTGCCCTTATGATGCCCTTATGATGTCAGTTTGTAACAGCAGAAAACAAATGACTAATTATGTAATAGTGTTGAATGACTTGGATGACTTTGTGCAGATAATCTAACTTTATACAGTTCATAATTCATCTTCGTGCTTTTGTCAGCAGTAGAATTATCAATAAATACCAGATCAACTGCCAGACATACATCCCCACATCCCCACATCCTAAGCTGAGGTCGTATGTTTTGATGATTAGCAGTCCCATCCATTCTCCATAACTGTATAAAAATTTTAACAATAAACATGTTCACAAAGCAGAATATTTAGATCTGAGCTATAAAAAAAAAACTACTTATTTAGAAACATACAGTATGTTGAATTTGTGTAAATTACCTCCTGGCCTGCTCTGCCAGCTGCTCATGCTCATCAGCGGGATACTGTGCTTATTGCAGGCTGAAAAAGAGAAGTGATCTGCACGGTGCCAAACCTCAACCTTCGCCTGGTGTGAAGAGCACAGATAGCACTTACCAGGTTTCCGTATAATTCAAAACAGATTAACAAGTTTATTTTTTATTTTCATAAAATTGTGGTGTATAAGTAGTAGATGCCCTTCATCATTATACTGTATTTGAATAGAATATCCAGCAAATAAAATGTTCATAGATTTTGCTTCTATTATGATCAAATGTTTGTGTAATATATATATATATATTTTTTTTTTATAAAAAATGCAAATAATATCTATGAATACTCAACACATTTCAATCTCGTCCCAGTTTTAGATCATTTATTAAAATCAGAGATGATCAGAGAAATGTACCCTGTTGTGTGCATGTTTAAGCATAATGTGTTTCTCTTGCTAGTCAGTTGAGGTTCAGCAGAGAATCAGCAGAGTTATACAGTAGGTCAGCTGTGTGTGGTAAGAGATCTTGAGGTCCATCTGTGGTGGTTTATCCTCGGCAAGATGTGCTGCTGGAAACATCACATAATAGTGCACATCACATCTAACATTAAATCTGAGAATAGATGATAAGTGCACCATGTGAAAACTACCACCATACAGGTAAAGAGCTTACCTGTAACCGTGCACACTGCACTTTAGTAAGAAGAGAAACAAATTGTTTATTTTTTTCTTGCAAATGAGTTTTTGGGAGAATGAAAGAGCTGCTCTTGTTGTTGCATGGAGACCCTCGTCCACGTGCATTATGAAGAACTCATGGTTAGTTCATTCTGCTGTCCAGTAAATAACAATATTCACTTCTGGTGTTGTTTCACTTGTAGCAAACCTTTTACCAGGTGAGTCGCTCTTACCTGCACATGAGTGTGAATGATCAGGTAGACAGGAGGAAGAGAAACACTCAGAATGCTGACTCTGTAATTCAGTGTTTCAGGCTCAAACCCACATTAGTGGGAGGTTGGAATCTTCCACAGCAGTAAAGTGAAAAGGATCTTTATACAGGGCATGGCATGATGGCCAGGTAGGATTGTCTTCACATTTTTAAAGTGTCTCATATAAAGCTAACTATCATTTAGTTTCAGCATGTTTTTACTGTAGCTACAGACTTTAATTTGTAGACGGCAGTGTTACAGATGTGGCCTGAAGCTGCCATCTGCAAGGCGTTTCTCTAACGACGTCCTGTTATTACAGAAATAGATTCTGTTTTGTCCTGACTCATGTTGCATGTTCTTATATTCAGAGAATGTCAGAGGGCATCCACAATCAGAATTTCCTGTATGTGACTGGGAGAAGTTACTGATGTGTCTAGTGGCAGCCAACAAACAGGTGAGTGCTGATTTCACCCGGTTCTGTCTCACACACATTTAGTGTTAAGTGAGAAGATAAAATGGGGATAAGGCATCTCCTTTCCGGACAGGATGTGGACAGTTCTCATCTAGCCTCTGACGTCGTCAGGAAGTGAATCAGGAAGCAATCAAGGTGGAGTTTTGCTCTAGCCCAGAAATAAATGTGATAAAAAATGATACCGACTAAATATAAAGGATTTGAGTTTTAGTCTCCAATAGGTAAACTACCTGATATGTCACATCTCTTACATGTACAGCTGCACCATTTCAGATTCTTGGATGTGTTCTTTGAGCTCATTGTGTTTATCTGCTTTTTAAACAGGAAACTGCTGCAGTTGCTGTAAGTGTCCCATAAGAACTTTCAAAAGGGAAAACTTTATCACTATTGCAGCCAAACAGTTCATTGTACTGCCTTTTCTGATGTCATGATACTTGTTACAAAGGAGCAGTATCGAATGTCAGAACTCATTTCTAACATTATCCAACCCACCCAGTTTAATAAGTGAATAGATGTCCTGGTCATGCTTTAGACAAATCACGTTTCGTTCCTTTCATTTCTCTCCACATGTTGCTTCAGCTCTCTGAAGGTAAGGTAATATTTCAGTTTTACTTAGTGGTGATTTATAATTTATTTTCAGCCAAAGCCTGGTACGAGCGCAAATTATTATTTTTTTTTTCATAATACTTAATGCTTTTTATCTCTTTATCTGTGCTGCGTTTTTTGTAAATATGCATACACATTTATATTTCTACCAGAAAAAAAGAAACACAGTTGCTAAATATGATTTCATGACCTTTTGTGTAGTGTCTGTAACTTTTTTAATGGAAATCTTTTAATGATCTTAACTGTCATCCAGATGAAACTTGGCCAATTTAGATTTCACATGAAAAGACATAAAGCTGAAAAAGTGTATTATTCTAAAATGCTAAATTGTTAAAATATTACAACATGAATTTGATATGGTTATCGAATTTTAATAGTATATATGTTAATAACAATTATTAAACAGATTAGAAAAAGCAATGTAACCTGAATAAACTATAGTTTTCCATGTTATATGACCAAATACTATAACATAAGGTGTGTGTCTAATTTGGACACTTAAACAAAAAACTTAATTTTTGCATGAAATGCTTAAATTTAAGCAACATTTTTTACAAGTCATGTGCTTTTAGAAGTATAAAGAAAAGAAAAGAAAGAAATATAAATAATTTACATTTAAAATGATTATTGTTTGAAGCAAGACAGTATAAAGCTGGGGCATGTATAAAGTCATCTCTCCAAAAATGTATCTGTTTGGGGAAGCAAGATTGGTCACTTTCATGTTGCATAAACTTCAGGGCTCGTATTCACAAAGCTTCTAAGGCCTAAAAGTTGGTCCTAGTGACGAAATTCTAAGAAAATTTGTAAAATTATGACATTTTCTTATAATTTCCCCTTAAATTTAGGAATAAATCTTAGTAAAGATAAAAATGATTCACGAAACATCTTAGCCCTAAAAACAGCTTCTAAGGTAGAGAGGAGGACTTTTAAGAGGCTTAAGAGTATCTATAGTTGTTGGTCTTTCAGCTGCTCTCGGCAAGGGGTCACCACAGCGGAATATCCTACATCTTGGCACAGGTTTTACGCGGGATGCCTTTCCTGACACAACCCTCCCATTTTATCTGGGCTTGGGACCGGCTGGCTGGGGGGTTTGGGCACTGGCTGGGAATCGAACCCAGGCCTTCCGCGTGGCAGGCGAAACACCTACCACTGAGCCACCAGTGCCCAATTAAGAGTTTCTATAGCAGAGGACAAAAGGGCGGAAAGAAGAAATACTGTATTCTCCAAACACTGAACATAAAGCTAAAAGTAAACACTGCTCTTCTGTCCAATTCGGTTTTCTTGTTGTTTTACTTCCTTTCAGAAAATTGTTGGCTACATACCATCCAAAAGTGCAACTTAAACAGACTGTCCTACAATCATGTAAATTGGTAAAAGGTGATCCATTTTGCTCCCATCAATCTGAAATTGATAATAAAAAAGTAATAAAATCAGTATGATAAATAAATCCAAGAACTTGTAGTGATGTAGTAACTACTGTGTGGAAATTGGTTGCTTCAAAAGTAGAAACATTTTCAACATTTGGCTGTTTTAATTAACTTTAAGATATTTAGCCTATAACAGACACTTTGCATGAAATAGCCTGTAGTCATGATTCAATTTCTTCATATACATACATTATGATTTTACTGTCTATTCTATTATCATATATTCTATTTTCACAAAGAGCGCATTTCAAAACCTTTACAGAGGTCAGAGGTTATTTGTAATAACCAATCACAGTCCTTGAATTGCTGCATCATCCCTAGCAACGTGGGGTCAACCACACCCCCTCACTAGGATAAAGGTTTTTGTACTTTCCTTACTCAGAGTTGCTCTAAAACAGTTTCTAAATCACTTTTAGTCTAAGACTCCCAGCTAGGACTTTTTAGGCTAAGATAGGAGCTCTCTGAGAGGATTCTAAGTAGCTTTGTGAATATGGGCCCAGAAGTAGCTTCTTTGGCTCACACACACATTTTCTGTATTATATGTATAACAAAAAAAATAAATAAAAAATAGCACCAATACTGTGTTTTGGCTGTTTCCTTTCCTTGCCTTTGTTAGGAGCATAAACCAGCATAATCTGTTAGGAACATGAACAGAGTCACAATGTAAAGCCAGACAACTGTGCATCACTGTGTTTTATAAGCCATGAAGTGGTGGGCCATGGCTGAGATGGTGCAGAGAACAAGCCATGTGTCAGACAGTAAAGCTAAAACAGGCTCTACTTCAGATAGACAATGGCATAACTTTACCCATGCAGAGTGGTGTAATTTTACCTATGCAGAAGTTTTATTTTATATTTAACTATCATATCTCATGATTTTTTGTTCATGCAACACTCCCTAGAATTACACAGTATGGTGTGAAAAAATAGAGGCAACTTATACTTTGTGTTTTTGTAGTGAGTCATAGCAGCAACTTGGAATGAGGAAAAACATGGAGGAATGCAGAGTTTTGTTGCTCACAAAACCTCATGTCCCCTCTCATCTGTTCCAAGCACTCAGCATTCAGCACCACCTGAAGGTTAAACTAGATATTAAACCATGAAGAAGTGAGTAGCTTATCATTTCTTAAACACCCATGTCAGAAGACATATCCTAAGACGTTATTCTGTTTCAGAAGATTGAAATTATTGTCCTGCATCAAGCAAAGAAAACAAGTAAGGAAATTGCTAAAACTACTAAAATTGGGTCTTCTTTGTGAAACCCAGAGATACTTGCACTGTACTAACAGCTTATGTTTAAATAGAATTTCACTTAGAAAAGCATAAACTGCTGTTATTTTTATGAATTTAATTGTTTTTCATAACAATAATTTATTATTATTATAACAATCCTCAGCCTGCTGTGCTCGTTTTGCCCTTATCCTTCCTGTTTGTCATAAAAATAAAGTTGGATTCATATACTTTACAATTTCATGTACATAACTACAATTTTATATAAAAAATATTAAAGTGATTTTTTTCACCTTGCAATGTACATACAGTGTGCAAAGATATTTTTGTACAAAGAATTTGCAATAAATATTTCCTTGGTTCCCCACCAGCTTGTAGGGTTTTAAACTGATTTAATTCTATGATATCATCAAACTTTATTAGTTTTTGACTTGGATACCATATTGTAAACATTTTAAGCCATAAAGACCCCAAGATACAAGAAAATTGCCAAATCTTGTGCCAATTAACTTTTCTCTTATTGGATATTAATTGACATACTGTATTGGGTATTTATTGATCTACTGTACTTCATATGTTGTAGCAAATAGGTGTTTGTTGTCTGATTGCTTGAGCGGAGTCCTCTTTGAGATCAGCTTGCAAATCTACAGAGGTGGATCAAATGCTGATGATGCCTTAGTGCTAAAATAAGTTTTGGCATTAAACTCTTTCAATTATAAAAGTAACCTGCAAAGCTGCATTCCAGAGCGCTAATTTTTTTGTAATGCAATGCTCAGGGAAATATATAATAAAAAACACCCAAAAGCTACATCTCAGACCCTACAGTCCTCACCGAGCATGTTAAATGTTAAAGTCAATGACAGCACAATTAGAACAAGACTAAAGTATGATTTGATGAAAGTATTGCAGGAGAAAGCTTTTTCTGTCAAAAAAAAACAAGAAAGCACGACAGAGGTTTGCAAAACTGCATCTGAACAAACCACAAGGTGAAATCAGCAGCATTAAGAGAGCTGTGCATATCCGAATTCCCAAAAAAATCTCAATGAACTGAAGCAATGTTGCAAAGAAGAATGGGCCAAAATTCCTGCACAGTGACATTAGAGACTGACAGAGGGATAGAGGATCACTTCAAGTTATTGCTGCTAACGGTGGATTTACAAGCTATTGAATCATGGGCGTACTTAGTTTTGCCTACATGTTTATATGTTGTAGGACATCTGAGGTTGTGTTTGCTTAATACCAAGACCTGCAACAATCAGATGATTTAAAAACAAACAAACAGAATTAAAAGCGGGGGTACTAACTTTTGAACAGTAAGTAATGGTATAAAAAGCTGTGACATGATTTGCCTCCAAGAGATTTACTACATGTTTTAAAAAGCAAGGACTATAGATTGTTTACTCTTTAATGTATTACTTAATGTATTTTAATGTATGATTAAAAATTTTTTGTCAGTCAACCAACTCAACTATTTTATTTCTCCAAGAGAGAATCAAGTCAGGTACATGTATAAGTAAAGTACCAGGGTATTCCACATGAAAATTCTGTTTTTCTTTGCCTTTCCTGTTTTATTTTAGGATCTTGTCTGGTAGAGCAAAAGTAAAACCAAGTTACTGCAAGAGTTGTTTATGTGAGTCACTTCCTTCTTACAAAATACATTCTTCTAAAATGGGTGTTGTCTACAGTAGTGCAAATATTTTAAAAAGGCCAACGCCACAGGGGAAAGTCCCCATGATGGGTCCCTGGAAAATCCTGATCCATTCAAGCATTGTATTATATAAAAATAATATATACTGTATCATGTTCATTCTTGGTCTACAAGTATAAGCATGTTTGCTCGTTGAAATTCCAGGAGTTACAGTACAAACCAGTAACACATGTTTTAACAGTGCAAGAACTGTATATGTGTTTAAAACAGTGGTGGATGAAGAACACAAAGCTTGTATTGGAAACAAAGAAGAGACAACCTAGATACAATAATTCTCCAGTAAATGTAGAACTCCTCTACTCCTATATACATTAGCATTTGAGTAAAAGTATTTATCATCAAATTAACATACTGTGATTTATTACGGTTTGCACTGTGACCTCACACCTCCACCCGTCAAGGGTTTGAGTGCCGTCTTTGTGCGTGGAATTTGCATGTTCTCCCTGTGCTTGGTGGGTTTCTTCAGGGTACTCCGGTTTCCTCCCACAGTCAAAAGACATGCTGATTAGACTAATTGGCATTTCTAAATTACTCATAATGTGAGTGTGTGTTTATGTGAACTGCGCTGAATTGGCATCCCATCCTGCATGTACCCCACCTTGTGCTCTAGGACAGGATAAACGCTATAGAGTATAAGTGAGAGAGAAAGAGAGTGAGTGATTTATTATAGCTCTAACATTACATTATTTTAATATAAGATTATAATTATATATTAATATAATTTTTTTATTTAATATTATTCATTATTTATTTCACTCAGGACACACAGATCTGTTAACATAACAATGTCAGAACGGGCAAACTTTCCATTTAAGGTTTATTTTATACTAAACATCTCTGCACATGGGTCTAATGCTTTCTCACAAAAAAGTAGCATTCATCATTTTCACTCTACTTTGAAGCAACCTAAGATATATGATGATTTTCTTTTTAGTCATGTAGCAGCATTGAACACCCAAAAATCACATTATGACGTAAGCAACTAAAGTATCTAAACACAAAATACTAAACCTGTAGTTTAGTGGACTGACCTCGGCTCAACCGACAGAGTGAGTCACTGACACAAGTTCAGACGGGTAATAATCACCTGACGAGCATTAAACACCTTTTCTCTTTCTCTGCACACATTAAAAACAGTACAACACAGACATTGCCCTATAGGCTTATTTAGGCCTTTTTTTTCAAGGGCCAAATAATAACTGTGTGGTCCTGACCAAATTTTATAAACAAACAAAAAAACTAACTACAACAACAGCAATTTTCAATATGTAGTCATTTGATTCCAAAAAGTAAAAACTAACATTCAGCAACCAGGTTGCAAAAAATAAGTACGTACACACCTTTTACTTCTGCAATCATTAAGAGAGTCACTGTTTACCGGATGTCAGCTAATGGAATAGAAATGATGAGTAAATTATCAAGAAATTTGACTACACCTATAAAAGCAGAACTTGGTATTTTGTAGCATTCAGGTGTGTGTCTGCATCATGCTAAGAAGAAACAATGTCAGCCATGACTTTGTTAGGCCATCATTGCTTCCAATCGATCCTGATATACGTTTGCAAAATTGCATGTAAACAAACCACAAAAGTTTTCTAACAATATTTTTTGCATTGATGTAATGAAGGTGATGAGCAATGATGTTTGCTCATCACGCACAGACACTTTATACAAGCTGGAAAAAAATCTTGGTGGTGGGTGATGACGCTTACAACAACAGGACCTGAAAATGTATAATCATGTATATATGTATATTCTTGAAACGAATGTGCGGTCATCTGCCCGAGTCATGCAACAGGACAGGGATTCCAAGCACACCAGCAAATCAACATCTAAAAGGAAGAAGCAAATCAAAATGATGAAATGGAATGGAGCTGTGTATAAATAAATGACCTCAAACATTAATGAACTGATTATTGTTGCTCTTCTGTTCATTGAATTAAAGGGTGTAAGGTATTGTTTTTTTCTGAATGAAGTTATGGTACTAGATTATAGTTTTATTTAGACTTTGATAGATAAAAACATAGAACTTTAGGAAGGTGTCTGTTTATGAGTGCTTAAATAATATTTTCTGCACCCATCATAAAAAAGCATTCTGTAAATTGTTTTATGAAACTTACTGTAACTAAACTGATTATATACCACAGAAAAAAATTATAACTGTTGATATGGAGGAGTTTTCTGTTATGAAATATTTATGTAAAATTGGTGGAAAGCGTCTCAGTATGACAGCATTTATTCAATTTGACTGAAATCATTCTGATTAGAGATTCCAGCTTCACTCCTTACATAAACACTGATATGATAAGATTCATGTTTATATGCTCCAAGCATTTAATTAGAATTGTACAATGTAATGATTTTTTAAATATTGAAATATAATAAAAGAATAAACTTGTTCATTGCAACAAGAGAGAAATTATCAGATCTAGTGTTTACATTTATCTACTGAACGGATTATCAAAGGTTTACACGCCCCCTCTAATTCCGATTGCTACTCAATGTTCCGACTGAGGTGTTAATTTGATGCAGTTTTTTTTCTGCCTGAGCCATTATTATGACCATGAGAGAAATATTACGAGGCACATCTAATCAATAAGTTTCCTCACACAGGAAAGTTTTTAGGACAGACAAGTTTGTGCTTTCCAGTTTCCTTTTTTTGTTGAGTTAACTTTAAGAAAGAGAGAGAGAAGAATGACTATTAATAGGTTGAAAATTGTAATCGTTGGCAAAATGCTGTGGTACAGTATACATACTGTAGAAAGTCACTGAAGTGCTGGTGTAATACAGCCCAACATGAAACACTCACAGTGTGTTATTCCTTACATGTTTTACAAGTGAACATTAAGCAAGAACATCATTTTATTATGATATGATTTTCCTCATCAGTATTTAACTTTTAGTTGCTTAAAGTTGCTTGTGTCTTGCTTAAACAGACACAACAGGCACACTTATATTAATATCATATTCTATAGTATATATTTACTACATATAAAGCAATGCAGAAATATATATTTACTATATATATGATGATGCACAGTGATGTTTTTATTATATTATAAAGCATATATTTAGTATACGTACAAATTCACTATGCATAATTACATGTATGTACACACGCAACAATGCACAATCATATTTATTAATTTTACACAAAATTTATGCAATTTTATTATAACATTAGTACTTTATTAATAGATTTAACTTATTTTAACTAAAGTATTTAGTATATATAGCAATGCACAATTATAGTTATGTTATATTCTATACCATATATTGAGTGTATATAAGGCAAAACACAATTATATTTAAATGATATTCTATAGTATGCATACGGTATATATAGTATATACACAAACGTATATACAGTATAGAGCAATGCACAATTATATTTCTATTATATACCATATAATGACTGGACAGGTTATAACACTGCTAAGTTACATTTGGGAGAACCGGGACTGAAACTAAAGTAAGTGCAGTTCCTACAGAGCGGTACAGACAGCCGAGCGCACTGACGCGCTACAGACAGCCGGAATTTCCGCGGCAGAAGTTTTCACCCCCGGAGAGGCGGAGTCATGACGAGTCACGTGTTCCTGAGCTGAAGAGGGCGGAGCGAGCGCTTAGAGTGAAAGTGCGAACACAAGTCTAGTTTAGATTCTCACTCAGTAACGCGCACTGATCCTGTGGTTTAGTCGGTATTGTAACAGACTTTAAGGATGGACATGTTTAATTTAATCAGCCCTCAGATGAATACCACACTGCCGAGTGAAGACTGGAGAACTGTAAGTAGCAATATTCATAAGATTTGTCTTTTTATTCTGGTGATATATGATATGTGATCTGGTTTATAATGGAAGTGAAGCTTTGGGACAGAGCAGCTGCTTTAACACACAGGGGGGTGATCTTGCTTTGATGTTGCGTGTTTGCAATATATATATATATATTTAAGTTTGTAATTATCTAAAATAATGTAGACTGGTTAGATATTTACACAAGAGTTGGAAGCAAAATTACCAGATAAACATCAGTCTCTTTCCCAGAGGACATGCTTATTGTATAAATTACTTAAAAATATATATTTTGTATGATATTATATTATTGTGTTATTAGATTGTTTTATATTATTGTATTAAGTTGCTTTCTTATATATCTTTTTTTTCGTGTACGAAAACAAGCTGAAGTTAGTTGATTAATAATCCAGATTAGATATTATACATCTCCTTTCCGCTTCTTCCCTGAGGTTTATTCAGCTGTGCGGTGGATTCAAATGTCAATGGCACTTCTCAGGTAAAGCAAATGTCCTAATTATTTCAAATGTCAGAAATATATGTTTTGTGTTCTGTAAACTGATTGAAATTTGTATATCGTTTGTACCTTTTTTTTTCAATCCAGCATTTTAGGCTCTGGCTCCATCATTTTCTACACTGTTCTCCAAAGACATGTGAGAAGTTCTGAGGTGAGATGTACAGACCTTCTGTCTTGTAGGTATAATATAATATATAAAGCTTTGCCTTACAGTTAATTTGACTCTAAGTTTCCTTAATTTAATCGCTTCAAAACTTCAAACAACAATCATTCTGAAGGTGTGATGCTGACTAACCCAGCAGGGGACCAGTAATAACCTCTGACTCTGTAAAGGTCGTAACTAAACACTACTGGCAGTATTTTTCTGCTCTAAGTTGACCGGTGTGTGTGCACGGTGCGCTGCAATACATTGGACTGGCATTTATTCATGGTGTTATTCATGGTGTTCTCCCTCCTCACACGGAGTATTTCCAGGGCT
Organism: Leiocassis micropogon; assembly: GCA_028565275.1. Taxonomy (NCBI): domain Eukaryota; kingdom Metazoa; phylum Chordata; class Actinopteri; order Siluriformes; family Bagridae; genus Leiocassis; species Leiocassis micropogon. The sequence continues at coordinate 14,353,077 of JAOVVA010000029.1, read as the reverse complement.
CGCTTTGGATCCACCCTGACCAGGATAAAACTGTTAATATTTAACTATAATTCATTTTAGATAAATTATTACAGGTTGGGGAAATCATTTCAGTCATGTATCACAAATTTCTTTTATGTGGCAATTTGTCATACATTTGAGCTGGTAAAATGATGCAGTTCCTTTATGATCCTACAGGTGGCTAAAGGTTGATGGGCAACACAGTATCCTGTGCTGCAGGAGCAAATTATTTGCTACATTTGTTTAGAATTGTAACAGAATGAATATATCAAATTAGGATATTTGGATATTTATAAAATTATGATATTTACAGCATTGCAATACGAATTGAATCAGCACCTAGGTTATGATATTGTGTCAGGTGGTGCATGACGGTGATTCCCAGCTATACAGTATAAATATATAAATCATGTTCATGCCATGTTCAGGTGTCTGGTATATATAAATACAACACGGTCAAAAGTTTGGGATCACTTGCAAACCTTTTTTGTTTTTGTTTAGTGATTTTTTTCCTACATTCTACAATAGTACTGGGGATTACAAAACTATGAAATAACATATGGAATTATTTAACAACAGTAAGTTGTTATTTAAAGACACACAGGTCAGCCTTTTTGGAAGAGTTCTTGCAAGAAGAGTATTGTTAAATGCATCTGACAGCAGAGGTTTGCAGGTCATTTCTGTGGTGGGTGCGGACCAGCACAAGCACTCTGTCCAATCTGCAGATACGCAGTCCCACACACAGCAAGCTGTGATACACGGTGTGTTCTAACACCTTTCTCTCATAGGCAGCATTCAGATTTTCTGCAATTTCCACTATATTACCTCTCAAGAGCTGGAGTTTTGGAGTTGTTTGGGCCTTGTCAAATGCACGCAGATCCTTATGCTTGCCTATTTTTCCTTCTTCAGACATATTAACTAGTGGTTTTACTTTCATAGCTGATTGGTGTGTATACTTTACCTTTGGGATTAACAAAGTTCTCTCTCTGTCTGTCTGTCTGTCTGTCTGTCTGTGTGTGTGTGTGTGTGTGTGTGTGTGTGTGTGTGTGTGTGCGCTTGCTGTTGCAGGTACAACCCCTGTTTCTGTTGAGTTTAACGGACCTGCTGTTAGCCGTGAGCTGGTTGAGTGGCGCGCTTCTCTTCAGCAACTCCTGTGACACTCCTGCTACCTGTTACAACCTCCACACTGTAGAGCAGGTAAATAAAATAACATCACTTAAACTTTATCATCACTACCACTAGGAAGCTTCACTTTTGTTACATACAGTATTGTATGATATTGCCTTGAAATATGATTTACCCTGCATCAGACTAGATTATCAATTCTATTTCATATCTATTGACACACTGTTATTTAAAAGAATATGTATATAGACATTCATGTTTTGCTCTTTTTCTGATGATTATATAAATAATACGTTGGGTTGTGTTTTGTAGCAGAAAGTCAGTGCCTTTAGGACTTAATTCCTGCCTAACGTAACCCACATGGTGCGGCCTGTGCCAGTTTACCAAAGCCTGCTTCATGTGGCTTGAATTAAGAAACACACAATGAGCCGTGACAGTTGGCTTCTTAGATTTATATTTGTTAGCATCGATGTTTAGCTGTTTTAATTGTATTTAACATAATTATAAAATTTTGATTTAAAAAGATCTAATTTAAAATGAGTTTTAAAGTTTAAACCTTGTTTTATAGTAAAAGGCCAAATAATTATGAGCTTTATCACTAATCTCTTCATCTGTTTAGAGAAAAATGCTCTTATAGTGTAGGTTGGGCTTAAACTGCTATCTTGTTAATATTATTCACAAACCCCTTTCTTTTTCTCTAAGTTTATCATCATGACCCTTTATAGCTTTTTTATGCTTTGGGAGTGAGAAGAATGGACAGGGACAGGAATGAGTATATTACAGACATTTTGATGGTGTCAAAAGCTTCGCTAGGAGAAGAAGTCCTTAAGGCTTATTTCAGGTGACTTAGAGTTGGATGCAAGCGCTAGTGTTAACAAAAAAACAATAAAAACATGGTTTTTATTTTTATTGTAATTATATTAATTATAAACTGTGAAAACAAGGCAGTGAACACACTACCAACTACCCAAAGGAACTTAAGGAACTTAATTAAAAGGGATTTAAAGATCGTGCTCATCGTGATCGTGATCAGTACATGTGTGTGATCAGTGGGATCATGTGTGTGGTCCATCACATATTTCTACATTTACAGTAAATCACACCTGTAGAAAACATGTGAATGAAAATATGTTACATTTGAAGTGAAAGGTCTGTGACAACCCTTTAAACCTTTATGTGTGGAAATGTGTGGAAACTGTGGAAATGCAAGCTTGAAGATAACTGTGGAATGACCATGTGTCTGAATGTGGAATTGCTATCCAAAGATCGCACCAACCAACTTTGCAGATCAGTCCAACGACCTTGTAACCTTTATTATGGGTGAACCTGCCAGTACCTTCTTGCTGTTATGTGATGTTATTATAACAGAATGAAAGTGTAAAATGGAGTGTGTGCAGTAGCATAAGTGTAACTGAGCATGTGTGGCTCTGTAATCTCACGTAACTGCCATGGTTTATGTCCACAAGCAGGCGCTTAAACCATAGTTTATAGTTACAGTATGTAACAACAACAATGTAACTGTTGGCAGGTTTTGTATTTTATAATGCACCACTATGCCACCAAATTTTAGCTAAATGTCTAACGTAATTATTCGCCAGGTTACTGTGTACAGGGCTTGGTGGCGTAGTGCTTAGCACTGTTGTCTTGTACCTTCTGGCTTGAGGGTTGGAGTCCTTTATTCAGGTCTGTGCGTGGAGTTTGCATGTTCTCCCTGTGCTTGGTGGGTTTCCTCCAGGTACTCCGGTTTTCTCCCACAGATTAGGGTAACTGGTGTTTCACAACTGCCCGTAGTTTGTGAGTGTGTGTGCTTGTGTGAGCACTGCCTAGGATAGGCCTCCTGCGACCCTGTACAGGATAAGCGCTATAGAATGACTGCGCAACTGAGTTACTGTGTATCGGTGCGCAAACACTTTGGCAGCTGAACATTCCTGACAGTATTGACACAGGCAGCTGATACATTAGCAACGCCATGACAAACTGCTGCCCTGTAATATGGAGCTTTGGATAGACAATATTTGATTTGGGAGGGTTGAAAGGCAGATTACATACTGTAGTCATTTGACTCATTTCAGGATTTATTTGTTGTAAGTGTCTGATATAATGTATGAGGCAGTCACATTTTTATTTTTCATTTTTGTCTTATGACTACAATATATGTATGGAAGATACGGTTTCATAATGTCACAAGCTTTGGGGAAAGGCCGTGATTTCTACCTTTTACGGTTTTCACTTGCCTGTAATGTAATTCAGATTTGTCAAAGTTTGTAACATGAAATCCAGCAGAAGTGTAGAGTTTTAATGGCAACAGTTACAGTAGATACACATCAGTGTAAAGCAAAATAGTATTTATTCTAATTGAATCTTCTCCTCGACTCTACTGTAACTTTCACTTTTTTTTTTTTTAAACAGACTTTTTTCATGGCTTCCTTTTTCTATACACTCCACTATGTGTGGGTGCTCTATACTGGTTTGAAGAAGAAGCATTATTGCAGACTGAATGGTTTCCCAGCTCAGGTAATAAAAATAGTAATAATAATTTGCTCTGATGATCGTTAACTAAAAATAATAATAATATGTTTAGGACTATTACAGTACACTGTGTAATAAACCTTAAGGGACTCTGTCATTTCAGCTTCCAGTCCAAGTAAACCCATGCAATCAGCTGGCAGCAGTTATGTCCTGGTATGTGGAGCATTATTGCAGATTCTCTATACTAGATTATAATAAATCCCATAATATTAAACAACTATTTTTATTCCTCCAGAATGTATGACTGTGTAGTATATTAAGTGCACTGTATTGTGAATGAATGTCTGTATTTTCACTTTGGCATTCAGTCTTATATTCTTTCTCCTTCCAGTGTTTTGCCCCTGATCCTCACAGTGCCAGTGTTCATAACAGGAAATGTGGCTCACTGTTACGTGAACTTTACCCAGCCTTACAGGTAAATCTGTTTTAAACTTCTGTGTTCCTCTGGAAAACCCCAGCAAAGCTTATTGGAAAAGTAATAATCCCCAGTCTTGAGATACTTTAAACTTAAAGCGTACACGGAAGAATGACTCAAACCTCAGATTATATGGAAGGAAAGCTACGTGTTTGGGGATGATTCTACAAGGCTGCAGCTATTTAAGCCCAGACTAGGTGGTCTTGTGTGCATGTCTTCTCTGTTCTTTGATTATTCTTTTACTTGTTGAACTACAGACATTAAAACAGCAGAAATGATTCGTTAGTTTGTTACCAACTAGTACTAAGAGGTTTTGTTTACTGACATTAGAATTTGACAATCACACCCACATATGGACACACAGTGTTACCGTAAAGTTGTAAGGACACAGAAAAGGCACTTCACTGGAACTAAAGGGCTCAAACTTTTTCGTTTAACCATGACTTTGCTCAAAGTGTGGCCCATAAAGACATGGTTTAGTGGAAGAACTTGAGTCTCAGAGCTTTGTCCTCAATCCCATTGAACTCTGTCTTAATGGGGACTTACGGGTGTGATGGCCAGGCATATTTACAAACCTCTGGTCATATAGTGTATATACTGTATAGTGTAAATATACCATTTTAATGTTTACTTACAGATGCCTTTTGTTACACACCGGTGCTCTCTACCTAACCTCACAGGAGAGTGAGACACTCCAGCCTTGTAAGACCATCAGTGACTACTCCATCGCTATCTTCCTAATAACCTTCTTCTTCACTCTTACTGGAATTGTGGTGAGTTGCTTTTTAATCTGTGTGAAGGTTTCAGATATGTCTAGAACACAATTAATGAAGTTTAACATATGGAAAACTCAATAAATATTTAGATAATCATACATTTCATTGTTTTTTTTAATAGATTTTTTTGTTACATTTTATTTATCATTAGAGCTGTCTACCACAGTATATCGAACTTTACATTAAATCATACATTTACACCCTAAATCATTTGGGTGAGACAACTGCAAAGCATCAGTAATAAAAAAAAAAAGAGAATTTCTCTGCTTTGTGGAAAATGAGAAGTGATGAGATATGAAATGGCACTGGTCAGGATGGAGAACAAGATAGAAATATGTGGTAGCAACCATACATACATACTGTATAACAAAAATTTTATATCACTGCCCACAATGTGACTGTGGATTGTTGCGTGTGAACGAGGGATAAGTGCAGATGTTTATGTACAGTACAACAAGTAAAGATTGAGAACAATCAAACTTAATTAAACTGGGAACTATGACATAACTGAGAAACAGAGTCACTAATTAAATAGATACAAGATGCTAAACCAGGGAAACTAAAACACAAACAGCTATGAACCTGTGACCTGTGATGTGTCCACAGGCAGATGAGGGTAACCCCACACAGTTTTCGGGTTGATAGATCTACTACAGAGACTGAGATACAGGAAGTGGGGACTGAGAGACTTTGGCTTTGTGCTGAGGCTGAGACCCAGTTTGATCTTGGGCCAATGACTGTATTTTAACTTAAGAACTTGAATAGTGCTTGACCTGGCAGCGAGGCAGGAGCTTAACATAGACTTTGGTCCAGGACGTGGCTAGGGCACTGGGACTGGATTTATGATGGGCACTTGGCTATGGTGGGCCCATTAAAACGTCTTCTGCACTGCTGGAGTTGGTTGAGTGCAGAGTATTGCTGCAGGGAAGCATACCATGGCTGTACAGGGCATCATTTGGGCACAACCTGGCGTAAGATTGGGCAACGCGGAATAATTCTGTCTTGAACAGGCCTAGTTCTACTTAGTTCAACTAACTTGTCCTTAGGCTGGGACTTCCTCCTGTCAACCTCTACCCAGTAGTGGACCAGCTCAGTGAGCTAGACAGCTAGATCTTGCTGCTACAGCTGTTACAAACAGTGTTGTCCAATTTGTAGCTTGTCCTTTGTACACCATGCAGGGAGTGTGTCTCTGCAAAGATAGTAGGACAGTAATGCTGGTCCACCCTCTCAGCCTCACCATGCACCCTTTGACCCTCATAAACCATAGACATGACAGAAAACAAACAGAAAACTGGGAACTATGCTATATGTGGAAAAAATGCTAAATATAAAATACATGCAGTTAAAATAAACAACACAAAGTCCTACAGTTGTGCAGCACCCTCTGGAAAACTTCCTTTTAATGTCATCTATAGGTGACTAAATAAAATACAATTGCTACTGTATAACTGTATAAAAAATGACTCTTACCGTCGTCTGCTTGATTGCAGGCCCAGGATGTTAACTAGGCCCAGCAACTCAGTGTCAAGGGTGGAGGATTTACAAAATGGTATTAATAATAGTGTTTGGAAATCCAAAAAGTTCCAAAAACAGCCCAAAAGATTCATTACAATTATTTATTTTTTTAATCGGCTTCTTTTGAATTGTTCTTATGAAATAAAAAAATTAAAATATAAGATGTTTTACGCGCACACACGTGGTGACAGTGTTATAGTAAACAGTACACGCGTGCACAGATGTTGATTATACCAGTGAGGGACGAGAGAAATTTATTAAACATTTATTAAACATTTTTGCTTGTCTTGCGGAACACTCGCAAACCGTGCTACTCGCAATCCGAGGTTCCACTGTACTTTTTCCCCAAAAATTCACTGATTGAATTTTCACATTCCAAGTGATTTGTTTAAAATGTCTGTGAATAAAAGTGATTTGGCTATGTGTAGCATCGAATACATATATTTCATCATTTGGAATGATACCACTCAGTGCTGGATCTGTTGCTCTTCTTGCTCCAGGTGCTTATGGTAAAAGCTCGCTCTTTGTACAAGCGCTGCGTTACTTCTCACGGTTTCTTTGCTGACCGTCAATGGGCCACACTTCGGGTGCTGGAGCAGCGCATGATTCTCTACCCCTCTGCATTCTTTTTCTGCTGGGGACCAGGTAAACACCAGTTTAAAAGCAATATTTATTTATTACTGCAGCTAAATTCTGCTATGCATGTCCTGTCCCTAATCATAAATATACTTCATTAAATACACTGCTAACCAAATGTCAGTTGGATTTGGTGGAATCTTTTTTTTTTTTTTGAGCTCCAAGCAAAAGAGGAACTCAAAAAGTACCAGATTTTTTATTTTGAGCAACATGTGTCTTGTTGTTGAGCAACATATATCTGTATCTTCCTCTTTTGAACAGCAATTTTCCTGGCCACTATGATTTTATTCAAACCGGAGGAAGTGGAAGGAAAGGTGGGAGTTATTCTGTACATTCTCCAGGTAAGCCAAAATAAATCTGGTGTACGACTGATTTCAATGTAATCTCATTAACTTTTATAGCAGCTGTTTATGTCCTTTCAAATTGTTACTACCTTGTTACTCCCAGGTTAAAATGCTATAAATGCTATGTAATATGCTATAAATATGAAATATGATCAATGCAGTTTATTCATTAACATATAAAGCACATTTCATCACTGTCAGAGTCTCTAAGCACTTAAACAAAAAAAGGAAGGACGAAAGTCAAATAAGATAGCAAAAAAACAGACACTAAGGAAATTAATTTGAAACTTTGCTTTATGCCATGACATAAAATCATCACCTAGCCATGTCGTCTCCATAGACAGACTGGTAGTAGAGTTTTACTGCAGATCTCAGTAACTTTGAATATGGCACTGTCATAGGATTCAGTCAGTTTGTCAGATATCTTCACTGCTGGATTTACTCAGTAACTGTTAAGTGTAATTCTTGTGGAAGCATCTAGGAGCAACCACAGCTCAGCCATGACGCAGGAGTAGAGACTGCAAAATCACAGAGCATGGTTGGTGAGTGCAGACCCACATAGAGCATAAAAATAGCCAATCCTGTGCTGTATCTCTGACTACAGCCTGAAAGAGACAGGAGGCAGTGCGAAGGATCAGCTGGAGTGCTGTCAAGCGATCCTCCACTAGACTCTGGAGCAGTAGAAACACATTCTCTGGAGTTATGAATCATGCTTAACTGAAGGACAAGCTAAAGTGTATATATATGAGTTTGGCAAATGCTAGGAGAACAATAACTAAGTAAAGGAAGAACAATAATCTTTGCCTAATGTTTTCCAGGGTTTTGGCCCCTTAGTTTCCACAGTTTGTTATTTCACCAGTATACAAAGACATTTTAAACAATGAAACTCTTCCTACATTGTGGAATCAAGGTCAATGCCAGTTCCTGTTTCAGCAGGACTCTGCTCATGTGTACAAAGTGAGGTCTATAAAATTATGGTTTGACGGGTTTGGTGAGAAGGAAATCCAGTGGGTGGCACAAAGCTATGACCTCAACCAACATCAGTGCCAGACTTCCTGTAGGAATTCAATCCTGATCATATCAGCCTGTAAATATGAGCGAGATCACTGGTGGCTAGGAGGGTCATGTGAAGAAAAAAAATATGTGTAATACTTTGTAAATAAATTAGTAGACTTCAGACAAGCAAAAAAGTTTTCTTTTTCTTTCTTATTGAAACTTTTCCTGAGTCTGTGTATCTCCACCAATAGAGTATTCCGAGTAGTACATGTAAAGTGCTACAAAACCGAGCAGAGTTACACTTTATGTACAATAGTAAGAGCATTTCTCAGTGGAATACAGTGGAACCTTGGATTACGAGCATAATTCGTTCTGGAAGTGGGCTTGTATTCCAAAACACTCGTAAATCAAAGCAAATTTTCCCATAAGAAATAATGGAAATGCAAATTATTCGTTCTACAGCCCCAAAAAATAAATACTTAAAAAGAATTAATAAAAAATATAAAGTAAAAATAAAACAAAGTAACTTGCACTTTACCTTTAAAAAAAGTAAAAATAAACCCCAACAGATAAGTGTTTCTGTTTATGCCCGCAGGCGCTGTGTATATACTGTATGTGTGTGTGTGTGTCTGTGCGTGTGTGTGAAGCTAAAGTAAGAGGAGACTCACTTACAGCCCGTCCCATCTCCCCCCTCTCATCTTACACAGTAAACCTTTATCCTCTATTATTTGAATTTTACACAAACACACACACACACATACACATATTAACGGAAAGACTGTTTTGTCGGAAGAATTAGCAAGGAGCATCGCTAATGACACTCGTGGGAGCGCATACTAACGGAATCACTGTTGTAAAGTAAAACAAATAAACAAATGAACCTGCCTTTGAAAAGAATCCCGCAGGGTAGACACGACAGAGAAGGAGAAAATGGATTTTTGACCTTTCTAATGAGTCTTTCTTTCGCTTTACACGCGCACACACACGTGTATTATAAGAAACAGTACACGCACGCTGTACACACACGTTTCAAACACAAAATAAAATATGTTTTACACACACACGTGTCCGAGGTTTTACTGTACAAGCAAAGCCATTAACTTGCTCAAAACCCTTAGTTTATCTCTCAGAAGTCAATATTAGTCAGTGAACATGTCAGTGCCATCAGAATGACAAATCACGGAGGTATTCGTTACAAACAGGACAGTCAAACTGCTTAGCCATGTTGTCAGAATAACAGTGTAGTCTATATGTAACGTCTGATTATAACTTTGACTAAGATTTGATGGAAATGATTGACAGTGCATTTTCTTTTTGCTCTTTACACTTTTCCTCTCTCAATCTTTCTTGTCTTTTTATCATTCTTCTCCTCTCTCTTTCTTAGGCCTTTACCTCTGGCTCTCAGGGACTGTTGAACTGTCTGGTGTATGGCTGGACCCAGCAGCACTTCCGCACTTTAAGCAGTGTCACTGTGCGGGATGCCGATACTCAAACACCACTGCTGCGCTCCCAGAAGATAGCTTATAACACCCTCGCCTCATCCAGCACAGACTTGCAACACTTCTGAGGAATGCAAAAGGGAAAAGTTCTTTTCAAAGCCTAATCTATAAGACTAATGTTTTGTCCTGAGGGAATTCAATCTGGACATCCATGTGTGAAATGCGTCTCTGAAGATGTTTTTTTATTCACTTCTATGGTCACACACAGGGCAGTTCACCTGTTCCTCTGGCAACACTGCCAGGTGGCCAGTCAAGATGGGGCCAAAAAAAAACCAACTTATCTGAGAGTTGTGACAAGTATCACGAAGGAAGAGGTCTAGTATTGGTTTTGTTATGAGTCCTGCTGCTGCACCTGCCACCAGAAAGCCATGTGAGCGAATCCATTTACAGAACCTCTAGCTAGGTTTATAAACAGCAGCAAACTTTACACAAGGTTAGAGTAGAGATGGAAAAAAGGTCAGTTATGAAGCATACTTCCTTTGTGTGCTGATTCATGTATCGCCACATTGACTCCAAAATCGCTTTTTTTTAAATGATGTATTATATTAGTTATAGAGATGCACCAGTCGATCAGCCAGTGACCGGAATTGGCCGGTTTTTACCTTGATCAGCCGATCACATTGGACAACCGATGCTGTGCCGAGTGCAGGAGCTTCTGAGCAGCAACAGAAACAGATTTTTAAGCCGTTACATTATCAAAAGTTGCGTGTGTTAAAAAGCCTCTGATTGACCTTTTTCTCCAAACCCTGTGAGTGAATTAGTCCTGAAACCCACTCATTACACACTCTTATACCAGTATCAAAACACCACGTGCACTATTAGTCTCGGAACGCGAGTTAGAAGCCGCGCATGGCCATGTGCTCATAACTAATCATCATGAGGTGAAGACTTTGGAGGCATTTGAGGCAGTAAAATCGTTTCTTTATAATTCTACAGGCAGTACACTCTAAACTATTCACACATCAGCATCTCCTGTCGTGTTGAATTATTTGAGTCTATGCTTTTTTAGAAATAATAATTAGGGTGGATGACAGAGATACGTGCTGCTCAATTAAAAATGTAGCTTTTTATTATGTTTAATTTCAAGTTAAATGTTAAACTCTTGTAGTTGAAGTTAGTTTGTATTGTTTAAATGCTGCCCTTGTTTTTAAGTTTGATAAGAATGGGGGAAATTTTTTTTAATTGGGATATTTATAAAATCATGATACTTACGGCACTGATGTATGGTGATAATATCACATTCCGTTGTGACTGGTGATTCCCATCTCTAGGTTAGATACTGAAAAGTGATATATGACATCTCTTTGGCAACTGACATGAAAGGAAGAAAGTACTGTACTTTTACTGTACTTGAGTCTGATACCAGACAGATAAATTCCCAAAAGGTCCCACAGGAAATGCCACAAAGTGCACAAAATAGAGATCTTTACTTGAACAAATCAGAGTGTCTATCTCCACCGATAGAGTATTCTGAGTAGTGCATGTAAAGTACTACAAAACCGAGCACAGTTACACTTTATGTATAATAGTAAAAGCATTTCTCAGTGGAATACAATACTGATACATGATACTATTTGTGGCATATATCAATTTCAGCAGTAAAAAGTTGCACTTTACTGTAGGTGGGAGACTGACTGCAAGAAATTGGACAGGATTCACATTTCTACCATTTGCAGGAAAAAAGCATGACTATTTTACAGTACTGCACAGCACGTTGGAAACAAATAGAAAACTAGAAATGTAAAATGGGGGAACACCCCTTATGGGGAATTACAGTGCAGTCTTTCTACACCTCCTGATGTTCCTGTCTGTTAAACCACAGGTTCTCTTCCACGTTGTAATGCATATCTTCCCATGAAATGCCGCACTGAATAGTTAGTAGGTATTTTAGGTGTTTTTACTGACCTGCAAATGTACAGAAGTTGTAGTGTTAAACTGAAAGGTCTAGATGAATGTAGTCTTTACATTAAGTAACAGTCAAAGTAAATATAAGGATGCACATAGGATTGGGGTGTGAGTACACAACACCAGGGAGAAAACAGGATGGTTGTCTACAAACACATGGGAACAAAAACGAGCCACATGAGTTATTCCACACAAGATGCAAACAGCATTGTCTGGGACACCTGGGTGCAAAATAGCATCTGGCCAAAAAACCAAAAAAAACTATCTTATTCAAGTCCTATCCAGCTTCTTCAGGCGTCGGCTGTGACATCCTGATGTTACATGCATGGCAGCCAGATATTTAGAAAACTGGTTGATTATTAGTAGATCTAACACTTCCAACATTCCAAAGCATTTACAATTTGTTTAAAAGAATGAGACATTGCTTTTATGATGTGTCTAAATGATGGGTAATTTGTATAAGTTGTTTTCATATTTTCAGATTTTGATCTGAAAAATGTACTGAAGTGACTAAGGCAAACTGTAAAATTTTTAAAAGCACCTTCTATAAATGTTATATACTGTAAATAATGTGTGTGGTTTACCACATTAGTCGTTGTGAATTGAACTTTCGTAGAAATGTCATAGCAGCAAAGATGAAATGTATGTTTTTCAGATGTTTGTTTTTTTCATAGGTTAAAAGAAATCCAATTTGTAAATTTGAAAAACAAAGACTGGATCCAGGCAAGGACCAGGCAACTGTTAACAACATGAACTAGAGCAGTTACTCTCTAATTCTGTATTTTTCATTAGTGTAATCAATAATTTATATCACAGGCTTATCTGCTGCAAATATAGCTTAAATCCATATCAACATCTGTATGTGCATATTCATAATTCAGGACTTTTGCTGTGATGTGTTTTGTAATTTAACTTAAACCACTTGGAATCAGTAAATTAATGATTACTGTATGTACAGCAGAAGTGGAGGTGGAGAATAAGTGACTGCAGCGTGTTAGAAAGGTCAAGACAGTAAGGGATTACGAAAAGAGGAAACAGATGTTGGTTGTAAGACATGCATACTCATTTAATACTTTGGAATAGGTGTCATTGTAACAGGAAATTTGGGGTTGAGCTATGTTTTCTCAATATGTTTGTATCGGCCAGATCCACTGTCGTGTTTTATTCATATTTAAAGTCTTGTATTACATATACAGTATATATGATTCTGGTGAACTTTGTGCAAAACTATTGACTTGAAGTAGTGTCTTGTGTGTTTTTGTATAAAGAAATACAATGCAAACCCGAGGTAGTGTAATACCTCTATTATTAAATTGCATTCTATTTTATATTCCAGTCCTTTTTAAACAAGGTCTCTTAGTAATCACCTGGATTATGTATTCTGTCTGTTTTATTTACTCAGTTTAGTTATGTATTTTTGTATTATTCTGGACATTTTATAGTCAACATTGTCACAATGGAGGTTCACAGACTCTAAAAAATTTTTGTCAGAAATAAAGTTTACATTATTATAATTATTATTAAACACAACTGTGATTTTGCTTTGGAAGAGAGAAGAATGAACAGGATTAAGAATGAGTATATTAGAGGGACAGGTAGGACGGTTTGGGGACAAAGTTAGAGAGGTCAGATGAAGGTGCTTTGGACGTGTGCAGCGGAGGGATGAGGGGTATATTGGGAGGAGAATGTTAGAGATGAAGCTGCCAGACAGGAGGAGAAGAGGAAGGCCCAGGAGGAGGTTTATGGATGTGGTGAGGGAGGACATGCAGGAGGTTGGATGTGGTAGACAGAGTTAGATGGAGACAGATGGTCTGCCATGGCGACCCCTAACGGGAGTGGCTGAAAAAAAGCAGAAGAAAGAAGAACTGGAAGTATCTGTGAGGTAGGCCAGTGCAGGGGATTGCATATGATGTTCACATGATGTTGGAGGTAAAAGAGCATGACTGAGTGCTAATTTTACACACAGATCATTTTATGTTTAATAGAAATCTGTTATGCAAAATTCACTTTTTATAGTCATTTTTAGACAAGTCTGCATAATCACACGAAAAAAAGATAAGTAAAAAACATTCGCTGCTGTTGTCCTTTTTCCATTGTTGTATTGGCCGGGGCTTAAACAAGCAAATCAGATCTCCCCCTATAGTGACCTCATATACGAAGAGACCCTCCCCCAGCTCAGTGCTCAGCTCAGACCAGCTCTGCTTTGCCATTCTCTGGGCATCATTTTAAAGAGCTATGGTAAATAAGGCTAGAGGATGGGGGGTGTTCTTTGTTTTTTGAGTGCTTTGTTTAGTTGTTTTTTTTATATATATAAATATATTTATTTAGAAAAATGAAGAAAGGTAAATTATATTTCTGTAAATGCAAGTACTGTATTAAAAAAAAGATCTGGATTGTGCATTGTCAAGAAATCTCTTGCAAATGAATCCTTGCAATCTTTCTGGGTCTGGTCTGCTATTATTTACATAATGCATTGACATTAGTATGAAAGGAGCGTAGTAAGCAGTGGGTTATAGTTGTCGAAGACTTCGGGCCAGTAGAAGCAGGTTAAAGCATTTTAGGAAACCTCTGTGTTTTTAGGTTATGCTAAAATATTTGGAGTTTTATATGACATATGATATTTCCCAGGAGGTCATTCAGACTCTGGTTAGTTTTTGACAGCTTGAGATGTTTCCATCCCTTACACAAGGCTGATTATTCACATCTCATACTGTTAAACTGGCTGCACAGTGGGTTAGCAGTTAGCACTGTCGCCTTGCACTTTCAGGGTCTGGGTTCGATTCCTGCCCTGGGGTCTGTGTACTCCGGTTTCTTCCCGCAGTCCAAAAACATGCAGATTAGGCTAACTGGTGTGATCAAATTGCCTGTAGTGTGAGTGTGTGTGTGTTTGTGTGAATGTTGACCAGAGGTCCCACCACTGTTGTAAAATGGGAATATACTGTAACAGTGGTAATCACTGATGGCTTCCACAGTCCCTAGTTGGACTACAGAGGTTCCTAGATGGATGGATGGATGGACTGATAAACTGGACGTTTTAAATAACTTAACATGGTAGTTTTACCAATGGAAAGGTCCAAATAAGAACTTTCTCTTCACTTTGTTCTACCTACAAAAACCTGGTGGCACGGTGGTTAGCCTTACACCTGCAGGGTCTGGGTTTGATTCCCACCTCGGGCTCTGTGTGCATGGAGTTTGCATGTTCTAGCCGTGTTTGGTGGGTTTCCTCTCACAGTTCAAAGACATACAGATTCTCTGTGTGGTGTAATTAGCACGCCCCATGCTGTTTACAATACTGCACTCTCACGGAATACATTTTAAAACGACGATGTGCGCCCCCTACAGGCACAAGTAGTGAGGACACTGGAGCGTGCTGTATCTTCAGTCAGAGTGGGGGAGCGAATTCGAATAAAAAGATAAGAAACAAAGCTGTCGTCGCTCCTGAGTAGAGGAATAAATTGTTATTCACATAACAGTAACCACACACACACACACACACACTGCTCGTTATAACGAGACTCTTATTTTGATAAGTAAACCTCACGTGGTGTTTTGTTGCTATGACGTAACGCCGCACTCTCTCGCGCCAGCAACCGTTGATGAAGTGCTAAAGTTCTGATAGTTTAAGCAGCTGTCAGTGTGAATAGCGGGTTAAGAAGCGTCAGGTGTGTTACATTATTCGGCGCGATGTTTATGTGATATCTGTTCATTACGGTTAACAGCTGTTGTCAGTGTTCATGTTGCATGTGGAGCTGCTGAGAGGTTAAACAGTTTATACGCAGGTCTGGGATCAGTAGTTATTCCTCTGCTTGTTCTGCTGTGTGTGTGTGTGTGTGTGTGTGTGTGTACACGGCAGGGTGATGGAGCTGCAGCGTGGAGCTGCGTGGTTTCTCCGTGTCAGGCCTCTCCGTGTCTTCCATCGCCATGTGAGACTCTGCTCTTCCTCCAGCTACAGAGCTGTTGTGTTCGACATGTTCGGGGTGCTGATCCCTTCACCTCTCCCTAAAGCCACAGGTCTGACTGACTGCTCACAGTGTCCTCCTCACAGTGTCCTCCTCACAGTGTCCTCCTCATAATACACTTTTACTGTAACATTCAGATCTT
>JAOVVA010000029.1:14324100-14337136 GCA_028565275.1 Leiocassis micropogon | reverse complement strand
CTCACAGTGTCCTCCTCACAGTGTCCTCCTCACAGTGTCCTCCTCATAATACACTTTTACTGTAACATTCAGATCTTTGTTAGCATTAGTCATGATTGGAAATATAAAATGTCTTTTTGTATTAACATAAGGATGGGTTTAAGATTTTGCACATTACTCTACTCAATACACATAAGGGGTGTTGGTGGCCCAGTGGCAGGTTCCTCGCCTGCCATGCAGAAGGCCTGGGTTTGATTCCCAGCCACTGGTTGCAGTGCCGGTCCCAGGCTCGGATCAAATGGGAGGGTTGCATCAGGAAGGCCATTCGGCGTAAAACCTGTGAAAACTTGTGCGGTTCAAACGTGGCGTGATGGAGTCAGACAAGTACCGTTCTCCTGGCAACCGCTAAACCCAGACTCGTCTATCGGATCATCAGACAGGGAAGTGTGATTCAGCTGTATATTCAGCTTGGTTATATACAATAAGGCTTGGATGCAGCTGCTCGGCAATGGAAACCCATTTCATGAAGCTCTCGATGCACTGTTCCTGAGCTAATCTGAAAGCCACATTTGTTTGGAGTTTGAAGGTCTGTAGCTATTGACTGTGCAGAAAGGATGGTGACCTCTGTGCACTCTGTGTCTCAGCATCCGCTGACTCCGCTCTGTGATTTTACGTGCCCTACTACTTCATGGCTGAGTTGCTGACGTTCCCAATCACTTCCACTTTGCTATAATATTCACTATATCAACAGTTGACTGTGGAATATTCAGTAGGCAGGAATTTTAACTGCACAGGTGGATCTTATCTTATCATGCTGGAATTCTATCAGAATCAGAAAGAGTTTTATTGTCGAGTACGCTTGCAGGTACAAGGAATTAGTTTTTTGTGACGGAGCTTTCCAGAACAAAACAGTGACAGGACAAAGCAACACGACAAAAAAAAGTTAACAACAAATGGAGTAGGGTGTGGGATTCTATCAAAAGTTAAATAAATATCTGCGGTATTGCACAGTATATTACACAGTGGTATTGCACACAATATTGCACATATATTAATTGCACAGTGAGAGGAATGTTTAACTGTTCATGAGGTAAATTGCCAGGGGGAAAATCTGTCCTTGTGCCTGACCGTCCTGGTGTTCTGTAGCGTCGACCCGACGGCAAAAGTTCAAAGAGAGGGTGGCTTGGGGGTGAGGAGTCCAAAGTGATAAATAGTCATAAATGCACCTGTAACCATGGAAGTGGTTTGCAGTTCAATGATTTGGATGTGTGAGCAAATACTTTTGGCACTATAGTGTATGTTTATATTACCTGTAATAAATTGCAGCCTTTTTCACCACGGCTATTTTTCTTTGGTGATACCACAACTCCAAAACTAGGCCAAGATCAGTGTGATATATCTCTGCACATATTTTCCACTTTTTTGGCAGAATGGGAAGATGAGAATGGAGTCCCTCGTGGCACGATAGGCCGAGCTATACGGGCAGGGGGCAACAACAACTCCTGGAGGAAATACATGAGAGGAGATCTGGGTGCAGAGGAGTTTGTGGAAGCCTTTAGTCGGGACTGCAGTCAAATTGTATGTTTTTCAGTGTTGTCGTTTTTCAGTTGAGTAGATAAGGACCCAAGTTAAATTGTATTGGTGTAATAAAGGAGATTAAAATCTCCCTGTGTTATAAACTGCATGTTGTTCTCAGGCTGGTTTCCAGCTCCATATTGGCTCTTTCCATTCTGCGCTGACCAGCGACTCCATGTCACGGCCTGTGACTGCTATAACCGATGCTGTGCGGCGTGTTCGTGCCGAGGGCTTCAAGACCGCTGTTCTCAGCAACAACTTCCTGTTGCCTGGAGGAAAGTCCTACCTCCCAGTGGACACCTCTCTCTTTGATATTGTAAGTGAATTGACTATAAAGAATTAATTATGGTCATTCAATTAGTCCTTTAAATACGACTTGCACAACTGGAAATGGAAACAAGCTTTTATAATTTTGTCTTGTTTCAGGGTTTCAGGTAGAATTTTGTAGGACATGACGGTGCTACGCTTTCCTGGCAAACTAATTGTTGGAGGAAGTGGGGGGACGTACACTCAGACTGTTCTGTGTTGGTTTTGTTATTTATTTATTGCAGATCATTGTTTTGTATAAAGCCTACTTGCTATGCTTGTAATGCTCGGCCTATGCTGTCAGTGCTGTTATCAGTAAGTGTGTAAAGGTTGTGCCCCTAAAATCTCCATGTAGCTTTAGGTTGATAGTCTACTGTAACAGATTAATAGTTTCACCAAGTTCATTTCAGGAAGCGTCCTTTATGAGCTCACGACATCTAGTGGACAAAATCTGTGTAGCAGTTAGACTGTGACATTGCAGGCAGCACAATTAATATGGACATGTAGCTGTAATATTGTGTTCATCATGGATAGGTGTGTGTGTGTGTGTGTGTGTGTGTGTGTGTGTGTGTGTTTAAAAAATCCACGGTGGAAAGGAAATGTTTATGCATATAACTATCATTTCAGAATCTTTTAAAAATAAGTGAAGAGATAAGTTGGACATGGCAACATAAATTCAAAAAGCTTGTTACAAGAGCAGTATTATTGTATTATCTAAACTAGGAATCTACTCTGTGTGTATGTGTATGTGTGTGTGTGTGTGTATATGAGAGGGAGAGAGAGAGGGCGGTCAGGATGTCTGTGTGGAAAGGAAATGCCTTATTTTTAAGTTATTACACAGCGACTAAAAACCCTGTTATTCTCGGTGTTGTGTCTGAGAATTGAAGAGAAAATGATACTGTTGTGTGTGGTTTTTTTTGTTTTTTGTTTTTTTTCTAACTGCAGAAAATTAATCAAACCAAAAGCAAAAAAGCCCCCCCAAAAATAGAAACTGTCCTTGTATGCTTGTTTCGGACCATGCCCTAGTTTGATCGCTTTTCACTTGCACAAACTAACTGTGCGGAAACACCAGGGTTTAATTCCACCGGTCTAAACCTGGCATTTGTGAAAGCACATAAGCCTGAGCTCCAAGTGTTTTTTTTTGTATGTTTGTTTTCCATTGTGTTCCTCCTGCCTTGCATATTGTAAACAGTTTTTCTGGTACCTTTGCTTCAGCTCTAATGGCTCTAAACTAAACTATGCAGCAAAACCGGAAAGTAACCCTGCTTTGTCAGGACCAGCACGATCCGAGTCCTAAATACAGTACATGAAGGTTTATTTTATGTATACATTTTTTTTTCAATCAATTAATTGATAAAATGCCTTTTTACCTTTTAACAATTCCTTTTACAAAAAACAGATTAAAATGTTGACTGTGTGTGTGTGTGTGTGTGTGTGTGTGTGTGCGCGCGCGCGCGCACACATGGGTGTGACTGTATGTGTGTAGTGGGGCTTCAGACAAAGTCATTAATGCAAACCAGAAAAAGCATTCTAACATGAAAGAAGAAATAAACAAAAGAATGTTACAGTATCTATCAATATACAGCCAATATTTAACGTAGTTACCGTACATATTCAAATCATAACTGACTGATGGGGCTGCAGCCGTCATATATGTTCTATAGTGAATAATCGAATTTAGGAACAACATGGGACATAATAACTGTATGAAAATATAACTTCTTCTGTTCTAAAGACTCTCCTAACTTTTCCAATCAATAAATAATCTTTTCCAGGATACACTTCTAACTAAAGGCTGTAAATCCCCTGACTGTTCTCTCACTTGTAAATTCATATCATTATAACATGATTTTTTAAAATTCATTTCTTTTTATCTTTTAGGTAGTGGAGTCCTGCAGAGTGGGGTTATGTAAACCAGACGTGAGGATCTATCAGCTGTGTGCTGAAAGACTGCTGGTGTCGCCTCATGAAGTGGTGTTTCTGGATGATTTGAGTTTCAATGTGGAGGCTGCAGTACAATTAGGAATGCATGGCATCACGGTTAGTTTCTTTTCTCCCAGTAATGTAGTCGCGAGTGTTTCCACACACCAAGACACTATGAATGTTTTTGTAAAACTAATTTCACTGACGTTTTGTGGTCATGTCACACTAACAGACCGTGAGTGGTGCTGGTCTTTATTTTGCTAAAATATTAAAAGAGGTTTAAATCCAGGGTCAATGTCCTGTAACTGAGGCACTTTCCTATTTTAGGCAAACTCTTCCCTACAGACCCAAGTCTTGTGATAGTTTCTGAGTAGATCCCCAGTCGTAGTTGGGTCTGAGGTCTGAATACTGATATACGCTGTTTGCTCGGAATATGGCCTTTGACATTCAAATTTTATTTGTCACATACACAGTCCGATATGCAGTGAAATGCTTAAACGACTGCCCGTGACCTTAAAAATGTAAAACCAGTTAACAAGAAATAAATAGAACAAAATATAAAAACTTATATAAACTATAAAAAATATAATAAATAAAAAATCTTATCTATACAATGAGAGAAAGATATAAAGATGAGTTTAAATGGAAATAACTGGAAATGACCAGGAAGTGTGCAAATATGCATGTGTGTGTAGATGTCCACGGTTCGTAAATGTCCATAATCTGTGCAAAGTGAACATCTACAATCCTGTATGTTTTTATTTAAAATGATATTTTCCAGATCAGTTGCTAGCTGTGAAACTCGTAGCCTGATTAGTGTTTATCCTGAACGGAGCGAAGGTGTCATGGTAGTTAGGCTGTTTGATTTAGTGCAAGATGTTGATTTTTCTTAAATGATGTAATGGGCTCTTCTATCAAAAAGAGAGGTTTATTTAGCAATTGTAGTGGAATTCCAATAAATATTGCCCAGTCATTGACACAAAGCCTCGTGCACGCACTTTTCTCCACATGGCAAATTTATTATTGTTTTGTCGTTCCGCTCCGGCGTTCGTGTTGTTTATCTTCAGGTTAAAGATCCTGGATTGGCTGTGAAGGAGCTGGAGCAGGTGCTAAAGATCCCGTTGTCTGGCTATAGTGCTGGAGCTCGCTCTGATTGGCAGCTTCCTATGAAACAGCTGACCCACTATCTCAAGAAAACTACTCAGCTCCCACTTCCAGGTAGAGTAGAGCTGATTATTATACTTTGTAAAACTAGACATCAAACAGCCTGATGTTGTGTTTCATGAATCAGTTTTTGCATTATTGCATTGCTAGTTTAAATTAAAGTTTGTTGTTTTGATCTTTACTGTGTGTTTTTGTAGACCACCTTGTAAAGCAGAGTAATTTGACCGATTCTACGTTCCTGTTGAGCTCTGGACAGCATCAGTTTGTCCTGAGGAAGAAACCAACTACTGAAGCTCTGCAGAAGGAATGCAGGTTTGTTTAAATGAGCTTTTGAGCATCTGTATTGTTTCTTTTGCGTACTACTTAGTAGTATTTTTTTATCTGTAGACTTCTCAAGGCCCTTAAAGAAGCCAAAGTCCCTGTGCCGAGTGTTATTGTCCAGGGCGAGACGTCCAGGTAAGCAAACATTCATAAATTATCACATAAATATACATCCTGTGTAATTGCTGTATGTTTTGGTGTTTTTAATAAGCTGCATTATGTATTTTTATTCGTATTTTTATATGTATATTTTTTCGTCCTTTAGCAATGCTCTAGGAACTCCATTTTACTTGACAAGTTACTGCCCGGGTCGAGTGTTTAAGGACCACTCTGTACCAGGAGAGGGTCCTCATGGGAAGAGATGTGTATATGAGGCTATGATGAAAACCCTCTGCCAGATACACAGAATTGATCTGAAAACTGCAGGTCTAGAGAACCGTAGAGATCCAGGTAGGACAAAGGGGACCAGTTTAAGTTACAACTAAAAATATTATTCCACATGAATATTCCACATTTTTGTAACGTGTTATTTAAGAAATAAATGGTGATATTTCTGTATGATTTTAGCTTTAATTCTCTTATCAAGATTATATGGCATATTGAAGACCAGTGGTTTAAGAGATTATAAAGTTTGATGACTAGCGACACCCCAGTCTCTGTGTGTCTATAATAGAATAACTTAGTTACTTAAAAAATGTGACTTGATCAGTAGTTTGTATTTTAGGTGACTTCATGGAATCTCAGGTGAAAATGTGGGCACAACAGTTCAAGGAAAATGAGATCCAGCCCGTTCCTGCCATGGACAGACTGACAGACTGGCTGCTGATGCATCTCCCTAAACATCAGAGACGCGCACTGATCCATGGAAGCTTCAGGTGTGATATGTCCATGCACACAGGAGTGCCGACAGTTACGCGTTCCAGCCAGGGCGCCACTCACTCAATGATAAACTTCTGCAGCTTAGATTTACAGCGTTGCTCCATGCTGTACTCCCATATCTAACACGGCTTCTACATCCACACTGCCAAACTCGCACTCTCCGCCTCCTACATTACTCACCAGGCTGATGTGCATGAATTTCTAATGAATATTAAATATCTCTGTTAAGGATAAACAAAAAAACAATAAACATACAGCCCAATGACAGAGTAATTATTATATTACTGACAATATTTGGTATTAAAACATGTACTTGCTGTATGTTAATTATTATTTACTGTAATAAACTGTAACTAAGTTTTAAAGCTGCATAGTTGAATAAGCGAGTCGCTCGGTCTGTCCGCTGTGATTCAGTAAGCCTTTCTAGCGCCAGGAGAGACACAGTTAAACACACAAACACTTTGACTGTCAGGAAGGTCTCTGTCTATTAACAGGAAAAAGAGTTTTTATATGCTTTATATGACCAAACGCCTGTGCCATCCCCATCTGTTACTATCTGTAATGGGATTGGAGAACATTAAACCATTGTAAAAATGTCCTGGTGAAATCATGAAGAAAAAAAAGAGTGGAGGTTGGACAGATGTTTATCCAGAGACAAACCAGGAGCGTTGGCTCAAGTTAGGGGGAGAGAGAGAGAACGTGAGCATGGGAGCATTAAGAACAGATTCAAGAGGAGACAGGAAGGGAGCAGCAAGGAAGATTTAACATGTTAATATCAGAAACCACGAGGAAGAGAGTAGAATTCTTCTTTATACAAAAAAAATCCCTTTTACATTCACTTAAGTCTAAGTATTAAGACATATACAGCTTCAACATGTTCTTTTACAGGAGATTCTAAAACAAATTTCTGTGAAAAACTAAGATCGATTGGACACCTCAAAATAAAACCTGAGACTTGGCACTTTAGTTTAGAAAGCAAGTTTAAAGCTGTGTTTTGAAAAAGCACTGTTTACAGTAATGTGCGTGTCGGCATAGGTCTAGTCCTTATACCTCAAAAGCAGTGTGTTTTGTCCTGAGGTTGAGATCATTCCATCCCTTCATGGCCCAGTCCCTCCTTCCGTGTCACCTGCATTTTTTGCCCTGTTTTGCACTTCCAGTGGGGGCACCCTGAGTTGCACCTCTATTAATAGTAGTATTTTATTCATGAAGTTCCTGTCAGGACGCCGAAGGCCATGTCAGAAGGTACATATACAAGGGTAAATTATAATCATTACTTTTGTTAACATGCATCAGGCTGTGTGTGAAGAAACCTGTTGGGGAGAATAGTGTTGTGTATTCTGTTGCCTAATGAAACAGTGTGTGATGTGAATAGTATCCGGTTATGGAGCCTACTGTTATATTGCATTGCTTGTAACCTCCTGTTTTGTAATTTTGTAAACTATTTATTAGGCATATAGCCTATTTAAAATGCTAGACTTTTTTTTCCTATTGTAACATTTTAGAATACGTCTGGTGTGGCTCAGAGGAAGCTGGAGACTGTAGTTGGGATGAGAGAAGCCTAGGGCTAACCTTCTTAGTCTGTTTCCCAGTATAACCCAACACAAAGATCTGGTTTCTTGTTGCTACTTTTTTTTTTTCATAAACTGACATCGAGTATAAAATATAATGATAGTAATAACAATAATAATCATCATTGTCATCATCTTACAGCCTGAACAAGTTGGTGTTTGACTCAGAGACTCCTGATGTGAGGGCAGTATTGGGCTGGAGTCTTTCTACTGTAGGAGACCCACTTGTGGATGTGGCTTCCTGTTGTATGTCCCTCTCCTCTCCCCCTACTGCTTCTAGACAACCAGGTAAGGACAAGAACATTTCACCAAAGACAGTTGGTTATTCACTACCTTTTAGAAGTTGTTAAATATGAACTCTTATAGATGAACCAGATAGAGCTCGCTAAAGCTGTTTGCTGTGAAAAAAAGATTTAGGACAATAATTAACAGTAATCAGCAGGTAATCACGTAACATTGTGCAAAATCAGTTCAACTGGACCCTGGACTATGTAATGCAAGACATCTTAATATAGTTTAATAATAAAACACAAAACTTTGTGGAATTTGGGAAGAGTTAATTAGCCTAATCTGCATGTCTTTGTACTGTGGGAGGAAACCGGAGTACCCAGAGGAAACCCACCAAGCACAGGGAGAACATGCAAACACAGAGGCGGGAATCAAACCCGGACTTTGGAGGTGCAAGGCGACAGTGCTAACCACTAAGCCACAGTGCCGCCTAAACAATTACTAAATAACTAAATTAATTAACTTTTTATTGATGCAAATTCTCAATACAATGTCCAGGAAACTACACAGGTTAAAGCTTTGTATTGTACCAGAGTATAAGAAATAAAAGGGATACAATAAATAATCATTTAATTGAAAAATAATCATGTTACTGCTGGCCAGTTGAGCAATTGTTCCTAAGCACGATACAAATCAGTTGTGGCTAGTGTGAAAGTGCCCTAAGAAGACATAATGTTATCAGATGTGTTTTCTTGCTAAAATGCGCCCGTGACTGGTTTTCGGTGTACATTTTGTGCATGCAGCCGCTCTCTCCTCAGTATGGTGGACTGTACAGACATACTTTCACTCTTGCTGTGACCGAAAATTAGTGTAATTGATGATTGTAGAACACCTGGGACATGGAGAGAGAGACTGTAGTTAAAAGTCCCAGGGAAAGGTTTTACCGTCCATTATCACCTCTCCTGAAATGCTTCTGATCCAGTTAGATTGCTTGGTACTGTGGTTTATAATCTTGCTATATTTTATGCTTTTAAAGGGAAGAAGTTTGTTCAGATGGATATTCCAAGTGCAGAGGGAATGTTTGAGCTGTATGGCAAAGAAATGGGATTGGAGGACATTCCAAACTGGCAGTTCTACATGGCTTTTTGCTTCTTCCGCCAGGCTGCTATCTTACAGACGAAATCTAAAACATCACTTACAGGTAACATATACAGTACAGATACGGTGTACAGCGTTCTGAGGCATTGTGTGTTTGGCATGCTGACAAGCATGTTTTAAGTAATTGTTACAATTATACACAACCAGTCAACAGTTTGGACACACCCTCCTTTAGTGTTTTTTTTTTTCTTTATTTGTATTATTTTTAAAATTAATACTGAAGGTGTCCAAATATTGAAGGAACATGTATGGAAGTATGTAGTAAACAAAAATGTGTTAAACAACCATGGCACAACTTGGCACACTCATGAACTTCTCTCATCAGATTCATGAGGTAGTCACCTGGAATGATTTTCAGTTCTTAGGTGTGTCTTGTCAAGAGTTAATTTGTTACAGTTCTTGCCTTCTTAATGTGCTTTAGATCATCACTTGTCTTGTGCAGAGGAAGCTTGGGTACAGAGTCAATAACCCCATTAATGCTACAACTACTGTACAAATCCATATTATGGCAAGAAACCGTTAAGTGAAGCGAAAAGACCGTCAAACACTATGATGAAACTGGCTCTCATGAGGACCATCCCAAGAATGTAAGACCAGGAGCTACCTTTGCTGCAGAGGGTAGGTTTATTAGAATGACCAGAGCCCACACACAGAGACTCAGCAGACATATCTTAACATCCACTGTACAGAGCATAAATTCATGGTCGAAATCCATGAAATCGAAGAACAACAAGCCGAAGAGACTTGTCTGGGCCAAGATACGTAAGGAATGGACATTAGATCAAGTCTCTTTTGGTCTTTGTTCTAACTGCCATGTTTCTTAGACGTAGAGAGGATGAGCAGATGGTTCCTGAATGTGTGATTCTCACTGTGAAGAATAGAGGAGGAGGTATGGTGGTGTGGGGGTGTTTTGCTGGGGGCACTGTGGGTGACTTGGTCAAAAATGAGTTCACACTTGACCAACAAGGCTACCACAGCATTTTGCGACGTTGCCATCCCATCTTTTTTGCACTTAGTGGGCAGTCATCTGTTTTTGGGGTCACTGACCTGTTGGAACACGCCTCTAGGTTATGTAAGAGCTATTTGTCCAAGAAGGAGAGTAATGAAGTGCTGCATCAGATGACCTGGCCTCCACAATCTCCTTCCCTGATCCAGATGAGATAGTTTGTATTGAGTTCGACCAAAGAGTGAAGGAAAAGCAGCCAAAAAGTATTTAGCACCTTTGGGAACTCAAGACGGTGACTACCTCATGAGGATCACTGAGAGAATGAAAGAGTTTTCAAAGAGCTGAATATATAATAAAATAATAAAACATTCTGTTTTTTTAACATATTTTTTGTTGACTACATAATTCCATTGTAAGATCTTTAACTCTGGGCACATCATAGACACATAGACACTAGGCGAGGTCATACAGGAAAAGGGTAGTGTTATTTAGAAAATGAGGGCAAGGAAGAGAATTTAAGATCGGAGGAAGGGGAAAAAGGGAAGGAAAAGAGTGAGGAGGTGCATGTGCAGGTGGGAAGCAGTGCTCAGTTGGCATGTACTCACTTGGCTGGCAAGTGATGGCAGCGGCAGAGGGGGGATTAAGAGGACTCGCGTAGACGGCGACTCTCGCAGGCTCCTCAGGGGCACATTTGCAGTTGCGGCCAAATGCCCCCACCCAGTCTTCCTTTGGCTCCTCGGCTTACTCGCGCCCCTCTCTCATGCCTCTCTCACTATTAACGTCTGCATGGTTTCTCCAGAATTCCGAACCCTAAGCTAAGCTCCACGCCTCCATTTTAAAAAGCCGAGCAAGCCAGAGGTCCTTGGATGATCATCTGCTGCCAACTGTGCCAGATTAAACGGCCCCACCCCTTCACACACCTACCAAGTGAGCTCTCTGAAGTGAGTTAGGTGCATTCCCGTCACTGGTGCATCCGTGGCATCCATATTTGTTCTTTCATGATTTTATATACAATATTGAATACAATAAAAATAATGACAGAACATTGAATAAGATGGTTTGTCCAAACTTTTTAACTAATAATTGCGATATTTTTCATATTGTCTCATTTTCGTTAAGGAACTACAAAGACAAGTGAAATAGAAGACATTGCACACCTGGCGTGGGATTTTGCCACTAAGGAAGGATTCCGTATCTTTAAAGCTTTGCCTGGAGAAGCAAGCCTTTGAAGAAATGATACACACAACAATACTTCTCAATCAAAAAGCAGGCCGAGAAAACTGTTTAGTGCTTCACAGTGCTTTAAAATCAGGGAGGTATCAGTTGGTTTGTGTACTAACCATGTGGTCAGGGTTGCACAGTGTAGCCAAGGTTTAGTAATCATTTTGTCTAGAGACAGAGATCCTCTTACTGCATGAGTGACCTGTTTTTATGCATGGCCTTTATTTATTCACTTATTTTTGTTATTTTTTTTAATTGTCATGTTATTTTTGTGTAAAAGAAAATGGCTTTCTTTATATTAGTTACCATAAAGGTTTATAGATTATATTATGTTTGTAATATATTCAACACCCCAATCCCCAGATAGAGCTCGCTATAGATCTGCCCCAGAACCTTTCATTAGTGTTCAGGTATAAAGACAAAATTAAGGAAATGGCTTTAAATAAATTGCAGTGTCACCTTAAAAATTCTCATCCATAAAAGACCTTAATCTGTCATTACTCAACACTGCTGTGCCAACATCCACCCAGCTTGTGTTTGACAGTCTGAAGGTCAGCTACAGTATTGTTGCCTGATAAACTCTCAACAAGGTATAATTATGCTTGTAAAACTGTATTATTACCCTAATTTTCTTTGCTTCTAGTGTGTAAATGCGTTTCAGTGACAAAAATATAAAACACTCCTGATTTTAAATGACTGGAGTTTTCTCATGTTTACCTGAGTGTCTGAGGTCTTTTCTATTTTTTTAATGAAATAAGATGCTTTATAAACATGCTTAAATTGATCTGTAGTATATAATAGTCAGCGGAGATGAAAGTGGGGCAAAACAAAGCATTTGTTCAAAAATGTAAGGAAGTTATAAATTGTGAAAAATACATTTAGATCCAACAGGTTCTCTGTGTGTAAGTGTAAATGCTTGTGAAATAATTATGCAGCTATAATTTATATTAAAGCACAATCTAATATTCAATAGTGTGAAGTATTTCAGCGTTTTCAGTCTTGTACTGCAATTTCTTTAGGTGTTTTCTTCATCTGAATTCTGGGAATTAGTTTTTGCTTTTCCTAGACATGACATAAATGTTTCTAGGTAACATTATTTATTATTTATTTACAGCCAAAGTTGTGAACTTTAGTATTCTGATGATGAAAATTAGTGTCCAATCTGAGCACAGATCTGAAGTGTATAGGCTATTCGAATCAGTATGATTTCGACTGGAACTAATATAGTCTTCCTGCAACCATCTTCACCTTGGCATGCGTCAGTGGTATTATTAAGGGCATGTTCTGGCAAGCTGAGATGTTCGAGCACACAAGACTTCTTCCGGTTATGAGGGAGACTGTACAGTCAGATACTCCACCCCCTTCTGAGGACCAATGAAATATTTTGCCAGATTAATCAGGTTATGTTCTGCATAATTTAAATGTTCCAATGGTGAAAATGGATTATTACAACAAGAACAGGATAAGATCATTATAAAACCGAGGGAAATGCAACTGTTGTATCCTATAAATTACTTCAGATTAGAGTGAGACAAATGTAGGAAAATAACATCATAACATCTGTAACTGTCAGTGACGATTGTGTATACAGTAGCTTCTGCTGTATGACCATGTTTAGATTAGTGTGTTGTTCTTGTTGAAGTAGGTGTGTGCCTGCATGTTTTGTACAGTGTGTGTGTGTGTGTCCATAGTGCCATAAATTAAGTAAAGTTTGTGTGTGCTACACATGTATGTAATGGTAAGTAAAGTATGTGCCATGACCTGAATG
>JAOVVA010000029.1:14309735-14320594 GCA_028565275.1 Leiocassis micropogon | reverse complement strand
ATTCATATTATTATTATTATTATATAAAAACATTACATACTTGTTTTGAATGATTCGGGGTCTGTGTGCATGGAGTTTGCATATTCTCCCTGTCCTTGGTGGGTTTCCTCTGTGCACTCAAGTTTCCTCACATAGTCCAAAGACATGCAGATTAGGCTAATTTATCCCCCAAATTGTCCGTATTTTGTGTGTGTGTGAGTGTGTGTGTGTGTGTGTGTGTGTGTGTTTGTGCCCTCCGATGGCTTGACAGCCAGTCCAGGGTGCCCAAAGTTTCCTCTGATAGGCTCCTAGGGCCCCTGTGACCCTGTACAGGATAAGCGGTTAAAGAACCTGAATAAATGAATGAAAGTGCTGCGGTTTACACCTCGATAACAACAACTATGCACTTTGAGAGTGTTAAATCATGTCGAATTATAGCTTTAGTTTTGGACATAACGGTGATCAATGCATCTCTTATGGAAAGCCAAATGCTATGACACAGTTAGTGAGGGGAGAAAGTTCTAGAATGTAGAATCATAGAGAACTATTTTGTGGAACCATTGAAGCTTGAATGTCAAACCCAACATCACATGATTTAATTTAAAAACTGAGACTTCATTTATACTTTTTTTTACTCCTGAGAAACTTCACATACTGCTACAGTATTAGTTAAATTTTTTTAGACAATAACAAAAATATCACTGAAATCAGTGGTTATAATTTTACACAGCAACACTATAAGCAAAAACCAGCTTATACTCATGCATGTTGCGTATGGTAGAAAGATCTGATGATATTTTTGACATATCACCCTTTCCGTAAGTACTCTGTACTTAAGTACTCTGCTGTCACTCATGACTAAAGTGTGTGGAAACTCTGAATAATTCTCCCTGAGCTGTGATAACAACCCAGCTCAAATCCGTCTCTGTGAGAAAAGACTCCCCAGATTGAAACCAGTTACCAGCAGGTGGCATCACTGACCCATAACAGCAACCTTATATGATCATGTGACTCTGCAGCCTTCCTGTGAGCTAACTGCAAACTCTCAGTCCCACTGGCTGCCTCTTTCTCTCCCCCCCCCCCCCCCTTTATTTTTTAGCTGAACCTCCTTTGTTTCTTTGGAAGTAGTGAACGAGTGTGACATAAGGACAGGACAAAAGCGAACAGAAACTATAATGTTCTCTAAAGAATCAGAATCAGTTTTTAATAACCAAGTATGTAGGTATACAAAGAAAGTAACTTGATATTTTCTTACTCTTAAGAAACAAAGAACAAAAACATTGTTCTAACGTTCTTAGAATAACAGAACAGTAATGAAAGTAAAAATTGCCTTTCTTTCTCTATATAATCCTCTGCAACACTAATGCACTTATCCCAGTGTTTCACTAATGCTTGGACTAGTTCCTGCTTCACGTCTGAAACACCGGCCTCCCAGGAACTCCTTTAATGGCCCAAACATGCGGAAATCTCTTGGAGCGAGGTCAGGACAGGGACACTGCAATAAGTCCCAGCTGAGTTCCTGTAATCTGCAAGTACTGTAGTGTTGGCGAGTGATAGTTTGTGAAGTTCCCACAGACGGATGCAAATGCCAGTCGGTTTTCTGCCTTCATTCAGGAGAAATTTCATCATAAATACCGGTTTGATTTGAATGCGCTTTGTACAATAAAGTAAAAGAGCAAGAAACACGTATTTACTAGGCATGGTGATTAACATATGTAATACGATATGAGTATGGTACAATATAATATAGTACAATTATTTTATTATATTATATTATATCATATTATATTATATTATATGTTTCGCTGAAACCAGATTATACTCATTATCTGAGTTTTTAAAACCATAATCCATAACTCCATAATTTATGGATTTAGTTTGTACAGTGTTTGTTTGTGTAAATATACTAATGTTAGATTTGTCCATATTCTGTACTGTAATTTGACATAAACCTATGCATATAGTACAGTAGACAGCAGAAATACTGTACCTCGTAGAGAGCTTTACCATGCATACTTTTAACATTTGCTAACAAATCTAGCTCCCAAATATTATTTATTTAAACTTACTATTTTTATTAAAAGATCTATTGTTGACCTACTTTCTCCATACTCTCAGAAAAGTTATTTATCAGACATTTCTTTATCAGTTGAAAGTGATTTTTGTTGATTTAGCATTTCAAATAAACACAGCACTGTCCTAAGCAAATTGCAAAATTCTCAAGGCGTGCATCTTTTCTCAAATCTGATTTGTTTTTATGAGCTGTGGACTCAAACGGGGCTGCAAATGAAATTGTTCCCTGTTACTTTCTCACTCTCTTCCCTTGCCACTTATCCTGCTGCAAACCATGGATTCCTACCAACCCCGCCCCCTCCCAATGTCCGTGCAATCTCTAGAGCTAAGGCAATCTCACAGTCCATTTAGTTTTGCTCCCCACCACATGTTCCTCAGTGTTATTTAGACTGCTTCACTTAGCGTTGCATCTAAAAAAAAGTGACCATCCCTTTTCCAAGTTTACAAATTCCTTGGCCTTTGATTTAGATTTTCAGTTTTGCCCTAAGGAATAAAGTTAACATGTGCTGATGATCCCTTCCCCCATCAGTCCTCGCAAAACGCGCCTCGAACAAAAAGGCGACACAAAACAAGGGATTCGCCCAGCCCATGGCTCGGGTGGCAGCTCAGCCTTGCCAAGTGTACGGTTCACTGTCCGGTCACCCCAATCTGTCAGTTTAGCACGTCTGAGGCCGCAATCAGCGCTGGGCTCCCGCACCCGAGGTCCCAAACATTGCCTGGCTCATTATTCCCCCAGGAGGAGGTCGTGGCCTTGGCTGCCTAGATGGAACCTGCTCATTAATTAAGCGCACTGCTTTGGCACTGGACGTGTCATGTCTGCCGGACTTCCTGCTGGGATTAATGCTACCCATGTTCACTTTTCATAAGGCTGCAGGGGGCAGATCCGGTCCGAGGCAGGGGCTTCTCTCTCTCTCTCTCTCTCTCTCTCTCTCTCTCTGGATGGAAGCCCTGAGCCTCTGCTGATGTGCCTGGCTTAAGTTAAGTACAGCACTTCATGTTTGCTGGGTTTGGAAGAAACAAACAGCCTATTGCTCTGTCAGGTTTGCTAGGCTGGAGATAAAGATGGTATCTCTTCAATTGTATTATGCTTCAGTGCTCGGCTGTATGGTGGATAAAGAGAGGGGGGAAGGAAAATTTGCCTGTCTGGCTTTGGCCTGCGGTGGCTAATGTGAGCTGTCCCATATGCGCATGCCCAGCCAGTCCCATGGCATCTTCTAATGTATCCGTTTATTGATCGCATCTCTATTTTCCTCCTTCTCTCTCTCTGTCTCATGTTTTCCTCTCTTGCTCTTTCTGTGTCTGATGTGAAAGTCATGCTCTGCGAGAACAGGGCCCTAATCGTGTACAAGTTACCAAATGTTTGCATGCAGGGTTCCACACAAAGTCAAACGATACCTCTTGGAAATATAAGGTCACCTGAGCCGCTTTACAAATCGTTTGCCGATTGCTCGGTGAATGTTCAATAAGATTTGCAGCCAAATACAAATGAAAGAAAGGAGAAAGAAAAAAAAGAAAGCAGAAAGCAGAGGACACAGCACCATGGATGCCATATGTGGAGCAGCTATTGATCAGCGCTTCGTCTCTCTAACATGATCCTTTCTGCGTTCTTTTAAAACATAGCACTGGGAGATACAGCACGCCAGCCCAGCTGCTTCGGTTAGATAAGAGCTGGACATCGGGAATGGTTGATTAAAGGATTTGGTGAACGCTATACACTTCCTGAAATCTGCATGGTCAGGGATTATAGTGCTGCCTTCAAAACGGTGCCAGAGGAAACCAGACCTCCAGTGATGTTCAAATTGTTCTGGAATCCTATTAAAGCGACAGCTGAGGCTTACAAAATGTCAGAGATGTATAGGTTTAAAACCAGTCGACTTCGACAGCAGCTGGGTTCGCATATTTTAAATTTGGACATGAATTCTGATCTCAGTCGATGGCACTATTCCCTAATACTGGTCACCAGATAACCTGTTTTGATTTAAATGCAGAAGCAATGCTCATTGTTAGTATTAGTTTGAGAAAAGATCTGTGAAAGATCCAGATGTTTAGTTCGATAATGTTTAGTGTGCAGTATGACTGCTGATCCAGTGCGTCCACACATTTTATTTTTTTTTATGATAAAAAAAAAAACAAAACACTGGGCATATAAACCTGGGTTGTAAAATCCTATAGGTGTCTAGTTCAGTAAAGGTGCAAATTTGCAGGGTGAGAATACAGTTATGTACAATCATATTTTTAAAACTGTGCTAGATAGAAGCATGAATGTTGTGACATAGACTAATTCATTAATTTTCCCTGTATAGCAATATATCATATGTTCGTACCTAGCATCATTTTTTTTTTTTTGGAGGTTTTTTATTTGAAGTCCATAATACAACCTGTGTTCCATAAAAATGTGTATACTATATCGTCTTGGTTTTATTGGGTTAGAGAGAAATAAATTAATTACTAGATTAAGTCAACCAATCAAACAAAATAAATATTATATAAAATAATATAGGCAGTCACAGGTGACCCTAGGCTACTAATGGTATTAGTTCGTCCACGTGCCATCCGGCACATCAGGTGACGGATACTCCCACCCTGGAGATAAATCCATCGTTTCTGAGGCAGTTAACTTAAGGGGTCGGGTTTCCAGCTCAATGCCCAATTGTCATTCACACACTATGGGCAATTTGGAAATGCCAGGTAGCCTAATCTGCATGTCTTTGGACTGTGGGAGGAAACCAGAGTACCCGGAAGAAACCCACCAAGCACGGAAGGAACATGCAAACTCCATGCACACAGACCCCAGGCGGGTCTCGAACCTGGACTCTGAAGGTACACGTAACAGTGCTAACCAGTACGCCGCCGTGCCACCCTACATGCAATTAATTGTAAATTCATCAAACATGCGTAGCACTTCTTTACTATTCCTTACTCCATCCAATGGGTTCTTAAATCTTATTGGGTGATTAATGTTTTTCAACAGCAGCTCTAATAGTAATGCAGGTTGTGAGAGGAATCACGGTTAAATATTAAAGTGCTCATTCTAATCCTTTATCCTACTGTTTCTATAGTAACAACTTACAGCGCTTTCATTTTTGACATTCCATCTATATAAATCCATATGGATTACAGGGGGAAAAGAATCCATGCCTAATAATTGATATTCTTTCTGGGCTCTGCACCATATGTTTATTTTTTCAGTTGTCTAAGGAAACTCCTTAGTCAGTGCTTTGACTAAGTAGGAGGTAAAGCTGTAACTTTACCACAGGAAAGCTCTGTCTAAGGCGTAAATGCTTTCCTTTCGTAGAGAAAGCTGGAGAATAACCCTTTATCTAGCTGCTGAAATGTAAGTGATAGCAGGAACTAATTTGTCTTTCAGAAATTCCGAATGATGGGTAATTAGTACAATGTGTCAAGTATTCATGTAAAATGTAATAATAAATAATGCACTTTTTGGGATATGATGTTATAGGAAAATAATTAACTTTTGTGGTGGGAAAAGTTTGTCCATTGCCATTGGTTATTTATTTGTAACACCACACCACTGATGGTTTTTATTCTTATTATGTAATAAGGTCCTTCAAAAATATTTAAATGATCATCTAATGTGGGTTTTACAAGTGTGGCATCAAATACAGTTTAATCACTTTAATCAGTTAATAAAAATATTATTGATGTGCTGGCAGAGAATAGGTGTTCTTTGGTGTCTTGGAAAGAGCACATCCCATTATCGTTGCCCAAAGTTCATACAGCATTAGAGATGCAGATCAGTCTTCTCAGCTAATATTTGTTCTGCACTTTCTTCACGACCATAGAGCACAGCATGGTCTAGTTAATGTAGTGTGAAAAAGCCATGTGTTGTAATCTGTGTGGATTCTATACATAATATGTTGTTATTTCATGCAAAATAGGACAGACACTTGTAGGGACGGATGCATCAGTACCAATACAGCACTGAGAGAGCAGAGCACGATCACTGAGTGTGGCCATTACAAAAAAAAAACAAAAAACATTAGCACAGGGTGCTTTGTGTGGTGCAGGGTAATTGTCACAGCACTTCAATAGTGCGAGTACTGAACACTGAGACAGATGCATTCTCCTACATCGGGGGTCTTATTCACAAAGGGCTGGAGGTTTTCATCTCAACCAAGCAGAACCCACCTGACTCCACTTGTTTAATCAGTTCATCTTGGTCTCCAATCAACGATCAAGTGCCCTTCTATTTGGGCTGGAATGAAAGCCATTGTGGATAAGATTGAAGACCACCGGCCTACAGTCTACACTTGTGAATTCCCGGCACCTTGTGCTCATTGATAAACTGTTCACTCACTCACTGATGCTGTTCTGTGAGCTCAGGTCACTATTCTTGGCTTGCTTTATTAAAGATTGCGCCACGCCAAACATAAAACCCAGCACAGGGAGTTCAATGCTAGCAGCACATGGCAGCAACCATTGTAAACAGAGCCAGTGAAAATGATCCATGATGCACCTGATTGCTTAATACTTCAGCATGTAGGTTACTAAATCAAGTATTTGTTCTTGGTTTTAAAAAATGTGGACAGAATTCATGAATTAGTGCCAGTAGATTTCTAGCATGTGAATAGACATGATGGCGACCTTAAGAAGGCGTGCTGTGCTGTCTCTCGGAGCATTTTCATGTTATTTTAAATAAGATTAGGGCCACACAAATTGACCGAAGAATCACATTTTTACACATGTTGTGGTTGCAATATAAACTGTGATATTAAACTATTAAATGTACCACTTTGCATTCAAAGTACTTAACAGCAAATAACGGTAGGTTGATGTCATTAAAAGAATGCTTGCAAATATGTATTTATCACTGAAACATGATGTATAAAAAGTACCATATATAAATTACCTGTAATAAATTGCAACCTTTTGCAATTAAATAATTGCAGAGGTCCGTATTGCTGTTTCGATTTTCGTGTGATTAGTTGTGCAGCACTAAATGAGATTCAAGTTTAATAAGATACACATCATATAGACACTGAAGAAAAGATTCATGCTGTTATTAAGGCCTGATTAGACACTCTCCTGCATGAGAAGAGGAAAATCCCTTATTGATTTGTTTTCCCACTGCTATTAATGCTAATCCGTCTGCCCTCGGTAAAGCTGTGTCTCTACCCACTGGCAACACGGCGCTTAAAGTGCACTATAGTTGTATCTAATGTTAGCAGTAAACAATACAACAGTTTAGTAAATAACTATCATCTCTACAAATATTATTTTCAATGACAAGTTAATGTACATGTGCAAATGCATTGCACATTTTCACATACTGCTCATCTTTTGGATGTTAATGTAATCAAGTTTAGGTTATGATTTTATTTTTTCAAACCTAAAATGTCAGTTGTAAGTACTGGAATGCTGAATGTGTTACTATAGTAAGTGCCAAATGAGAATGGATTGCAAATCTTATTGATTCTTTGATGCATGTTTACACTATTACACTATTGATGCAGTCTAATAGTGAAAAGTGTCTACATGAGTCAGTCGGTAATCAGATTTATTTCCTTTAATTACCAAGCCCTAACTTTACAATTAGTTGCTACTTTTAAAATGGAGTATCTTTAAATAGTTAAGATTATGGTATCACATAATTAGCCCTGTTTCCTTTTATAGTTTATGTTTCTAACCCTATGTTGGAATGTATTTCTAGTCAGTCGGGTGAAAGCTTGGGTAAATTCAGGTTTTTGGCTGGTTACGCATATCTATTTAGATCATTTTTGATTTTTGAATCTTATGAATGGAAAACCCTACAGGCTTTCAAGCTATATAAATTTTTTCCTTCATTTTTATTTCTGCAGTCATAGATCCATAGGCAAAATCGATTTAAAAGTAGTCTAAAAATTACTGCAAATGCTCAAATAATATTCTCTAATACTTGTGCATATGCTGAATACAACATTTCTTAATCTATCAGGACTGATGTTGTTACATGCTTTAGTGCAATGATTGTTCTGGGCTGATCCTGGTTCAAATACTAACTTCAGATAACCCTAAAATATCTTGTTCTATTCAATATCGGGTTGTTAGATTTTGAAACTTTGGTCTAAACCAAATAAAAATCTGTTATATATTCCAGGAATCAATCTTTTCTATCAAACCAAGTATAGCTAATTTATGTTGCACAACAATGAACATAAAGTGTAAATTAGAATATCATGAAAATGTTAGTTTTCTTTCATAATTTCATTTTGAAAAAGTAAAAACAATCTCATTATATTCTAGATTCATTTCATGTAAAATTAAATATTTAACGCCTTTTGGTTTTAATTATGATGATTAAGGCTTATAGTTCAAATTATTAGAGTATTTCCAAAGATCAATCAAAAAGGCCTTTACAGTACAGAAACTTCACTTAACCACTGAGGTACCCCTGACCCATTAGCGCAAATTACTTCATCAATGTGGCATGGCGTGTAGGCAGTCAGCCTGTGGCACAGCTGAGGTGGTATCGAAGACCAGCTTGCTTTGATAGCAGCCTTCAGCTCGTCTGTATTGTTGGGTCAGGTATTTCTCTTCTTCTTCTTGACCGCTCATAGATTCAAGTCAACCGAGTTGGCTGGCCAATCAAGCACAATAATATCATGGCCAACAAATGAGTTAGTAATAGTTTTGGCACTGTGGGCATGTCCTAAGTCCTGCTGGAAAATAAAATTGGCATCTCCATAAAGCTTTTCAGCAGTTGGAAGCCTGTTTTACAACCTAGAAACTCTTGGTAGCTGGCTGCTTTAATAAAACATTGGACTAAAACCAGAAGATGACATGGCTCCTCAAATCATCACTGAGCGTGGAAAGTTGACAGTGGACTTCAAGCAATTCGGATGCTGTGCTTCTCCATTTTTCCTCCAAGCTCTGGGACCTTGATTTCCAAATGAAATGCATAAATTACTTTTATCTGTAAAAGGATTTTAGACAACTGAGTAACAGCAATTCTGCGCCACATTTGTAGCCCATTTCCTGAAGATGTCTGTGTGTGGTGGCTCTTGATGACTCTAGCCTCACTCCTCTCCTTGTAAAGCTCTTCCTAAGGTTCCTGAATTAGCTTTGCTTGACAATTTTCTTAAGGCTGTGGTCATCCCTGTTGCTTATGCATCTTTTCCTACCACATCTTTCCCCTTCCAGTCAACTTTCCATGAATATGCTTTAATACAGCACTGTCTGTGGCTTACCCTCCTTGTGAAGGGTGCCAATGATCATCTTCAAGACAAATGTCAACTCGGCAGTCTTTTCCATGTATGTACTGAAGGAGACCAACACACAAAGTGTACTTATATTGTATGAATAGTGATTTACTCAAAATTAAAATGAAACATTCATATATTTTCCTAAAATAAAGATATTAGATTTTTGATTTTCATGACCTGTATGCTGAACTCATCGAAATGGAATCAAAGATGTAGTTATATATAAAATACAGGTATTATATATACAATAATATAATTTGATATATAATTCTTATTAGTAATGAATCATTATTCATCTGAACTTCAAGTGCATTTATTAATTTCAGCTATAAGATAGAGTAAGTGTTATTCTATTTCCAGATGGTTTTGTTTAAAGTTCAGAATTTAAGTTTGTAAAAACAGATCTAGAAATAGTTTTGTTAATTTTCCATTTTGTATATTATGGTCTTATAATAGAAAATGCTACATACCCTGGCTATATTCAAGATATTTTTCCTTGCCATGCAATTTTCGATTGTTTGTGACCTTCTTATGATTTAATCTTGTAATCACTTTCATGGAAACAGGTTAGAATAAAGTTCAACCCAATTAGGGTGTATTTAAATGAGGTGCGTGTAGAACACACACATTTGAAGCACGGTAATTCCCTCCTCTGTCTCTTCTACAATGTCTGCCTCAAGACAGAAAGGCGTTTGAAAGTCGCCCCACCTCCAAGAGGAAGTGCATACCACTTCGACGTCACTGATGAATCCTCAATCAGTGTGTCATTGTGTGTTTGTCGTGTCTTTGTTTTGTGTAAATGGGCTGTAGTGCGATGAGACGCTACATCTCCAGCAGTCAGGTACAGAGCCCTGGAGGCAGGAAAGCATGTGTTGACCTGTAATGCTTTCCAGCAGCTCACGCTTCTCTCAGACGGCAACGCATGGATTAGAGCACGCGGCCCACCCACCCGTTCCCACACCTCACAGACTGGCCGGGCCAGATGTGTACAGCCACATGCATTTGTCACACTTCTACTCACTCTCTCTTCTCTTTCGTTTTTTTCTTTTCTTCTTTCTCTTTTGTAATGCAGAGAACCAAAGAAAGAAACTAGGCAGAGCTTTTGTGTGTGTGCTTTTTTTTTTTTTTTTTTCCTGGCAAGTATCTTTAAAAGAGCATCAGCCATAAAGGAGTTTGATAGTGTCCTAATCCGTTGGAAAGTGGTAGTGAGGACGGGGGTGGATGGGGGCGGTTGGGGCAAATGGGGGCAGGGGAAATCAAAGGGGTTGAGGTCATCACAGGATGTTCGGTCCATAAATCACCACTAATATCTCCAGCTATCTGTCTCTCTCTCTCTTTTTCTCTCTTCCTCTTTTCTTTCTCTCTGACTTTTTTTTTCAGCCTTCTTACTCCTCCCTTTGTATTTCTTGCTCTTCTTCCTCTTCCCCCACCCTATTTCTTTTTTCTTCTATCTGTCTTACTCTCTTTCTCTTCCTTCCCTCCCTCGCTCGGTTTCTCTCACACCCTTTTTTTCTGCCTGGTTTCCCCCTCTGTATGCTTCCTTTCTCTTTTCTCACCCTTTCCCTCCCTCTTCTCTTTCACTCTCTCAGTTGCTCTCTCACTCCT
>JAOVVA010000029.1:14294245-14304573 GCA_028565275.1 Leiocassis micropogon | reverse complement strand
GGGTGGAATTGGATACTACTAAATTAGGGGAGAAAATCGGAAAAATTCGGAAAAAGGGGGATAAAGTTTTTAAAAAAAAAATTTCAGAGCCCAAGACCTCACAACTTTCTGTTTGCAGCCATGATTGACTAGAGCTGGTAGGTCCCATGTGCCAGCATAAAAAGGGGTCTGTTCGACAACACCAGATGGACTGACCAACAACACAGTACAATGGGAATGTCCATAGAGTAGATCTGAAAAAGCGAATGTTAGAATTAGATTTTTTGGACAATTCAGCAATGTCCATTGGAGTTGTTCTAAATAAGAAGTTGTTGGGAGTTCTGGTCACTTTTTCAAGATCTGGAAAAAAACCAAAACTATCACCCTTAAAAGTTTTTAGCAACATGACACTGATCAACTAACTGTCAAAGCAAAATGCCACTTATTTTCACTTATTTTTCAAAATTCACTTATTATTAAAAGTTGCATTAATTCTTTTACACTACCAGATGTGCAAGATAGAGGCTGCAGTGATTGAACTTAATGCATTTAATGGACTTTTGGAGAATGTCAAAGCTAAGAGAAAGGATTTTTACAGTTCGTTACTGCGATTGTATCAGTGGTCATGCGCTACTACAGTATGAAAAGGCTCTGTCCCAAAGTGAAACTGAAATTGGAAGAAGAGGAATCTTTACTCTCAATGTAGATTTGTGCTCCTTTTTTACATTCTTTGCTAAAACTTTTTTTTTTCTCAAAACATGTAAAGCATATCTCGTCCTTATTATTTGTATTATCTTGAGGAAACGAGCACTTTTGTGCACAGTCAGGTGACACTTTCTAATGTGTTAATTTTTGGCCTTTCACAATACATGTACCATTATGTCGACTTCTGCCCAGTCACATGTGCATCTGATCTACCGCATTGCTGAAGCAGAGGCAGTAGCCATAGGCATGATGTCACACAGGACTGATCAGGCTCTGCATCTTCTGGCTTACTGATCTGAGATCAGTTTTACCCACACATATCCCACCCAGGCAAACCGTCATCAGATCAGCCAGGTAGGGTCCCTGGATCTGTACAGCAGGGGGGCAGAAGTTAATCAGCTCAGCTTGCCGCCTCTAAGTGCCTGTTATTGGGGCCTCTGATCCAATAAAGTCTGGGATTATGGCACTTTTCTCGGACATAATTTAATTTTGTAACACCCCGCAAAAGCACAGTCGCATCTCCTCTCCCCGCTGACAGCTTGATGATCAGCAGAAACAAGCCGAGAAATGGGTTGGCCTCTATAAAAAGCGCGCAAGGATAACACCATCTTGGCTGTCAAATCATTTTGACATGTCTGACACGCTACGTTGAGGCGTTTGATCGTTCTTTATGAGTCGGCTAGATGAAATTCCCCGCTGTCCCTGCAGAACGGAGGCCGTCATCGTGAAGACACTCCAGGGTTAATGATATTATCGTTCATTTACCGGCTGTAATATATCTTTATTACTGGCAATTAAAGAACTAATCAAACATTTGTTTGTGCTCAGATCGCTGCTGTTCTCTGAGGATCCTGCTGCTGATGTGGTGATCGCTCGGACAGAGCTCGCACAGTTGGTAGAAATGTGTGAGGATGTGAGACAGAAGCTGCACAGAAATAATCAGGTATCGTTGTATGCATGTTGGGAATCAAACAAAGACCAGTGGACATGGACGGGGTGCGAGTCCGTCGCAGGGCACACACATATACACACTCACACGCTCATTCACACACTTCGTGCAATGTTTTTTGGAATTAGCCTAACCTGCATATCTTTGGACTGTGAGAGGAAACCGGAGTACCCGGAGGAAAACCACCAAGCACGGGGAGAACATGCAAACTCCATGCACACAGACCATCACTGTAATGTTTATAAATGATAAAAAAAATAATTTCCAGTTTTGTGTTTCGGAAAACAAGTTAGCACTTTAGGGATTAACAGTTATTCACTTACCACATTGTGTATTTATTATTAACAATCATATGTGTATTATTCAAAGCATATGTTTGAACAATAGCTGTAAGGCAAGTAATACTGCATCACATTTGTTCTATTAGATCCTGCACATCAATCCTGTCCACAATTATTCCTCACTATTACACTAGGATTGGTTTGTGAAGTTTTGCAGCGGTTGTTAAGGTGATAAGGGTTTTCAACCCTCCAATCAATGAGCTTAAAATAAACGTCAAATCGCCTTTCAAAGCGGTAAAAGCTTTTAGGAGCTGCAGATGCCGAGCATCTGTTTGAGGGTGTCCTCACACTTGCCCCATCTGCATTTAATTCCGAGTGCGTGTTCAGGGAAGGACAATATCATTGCAGGTTTGTTTTCACATAAATGAATTCCTCCCGGACTGTGGATTGATTGGATAATCTGCTGTATGCGAAATCGCTGCAAACGTTTGACACTGATTAGTGGTTCGGGTGAAGCTTTTCTGTCAAGGCTGCTTGTTTTTAAATTCCTCCTTACTCGATCTGGCGAGAAGTCGTCCTGTTTCATCTGCAGACACAACATGTCTTTCTGCACCATTGTAAAAGCTGAAACAGGAAGCAACATCACAGTACTTGCAGTCATGAAAGAAACTCCAGATGATGGTTTTCATGTGGTCGCGGGTTGTTTAAAAACAAGCGAACGACAATGTCTTGTGTCCTGCATGAAAATGTATATCTTTTTTGTCCTTTATATAAATTTTCCATTTAATTGTATGGCTCAGCTATGAAGGATGAGCTGTTAATACAGTATGTGTCCTTTTCATTTTGTGCTAACGTCCCAACAAACCTTTTATTTTATTATAGTTTATAATGTGTATATGTATCTTTTTAATATTGATATTTGATCTTTAGTATGAGGGGCGTTCAAGTCAACCCGGGAATGGTGATGAAATTTCTAAATGAAGGTCTAAAACCGGTTGACATTTACAGAAATGTTTTTTTTTTTTTTTATTATTTTCAGAATAAATAAGCGTCATGGCAGAGGTGGTAAATTAATCTTAATTAAATCTCTCCATTAAGAGCTCACTCAGCATACCTATTAATGAGATGCTTACTTTATTATTAGCAAAGAATATACTGTAAATAAAAATAATGTTTTAAAAAGCAAACAATATTACTGAACAAGTTCAATGCTGTCCTACTTCCAAGACTACACAGAACCCCACTGCCACCATACTGTAGATGGATCTCCTACTTCTTGGACTGGTGTGTAGCTTTAAGAGGTAGATTTGTCCTCCTGATTGATCTAGAACTTCTTCATCATCATGCTATCTGGTCTCTGCAGCGTCTTTCCCGTCACTTTCTTTTGTTCAACCTACACCAAAATACAATGTCTATCTTTCTTTCTCTCCCTCCCTCTTTCCCCAGATAATAACATGCCACAATGATAGAAAGTCCTGTTAAATAATAGGCATGGTGTTATTACATGCTGTGTCATTTATGTGCTTCAGGGGAGGATATTCTGTATACCTGTCAGGATGAAAGAATGGCGCCGGCCCAAGAGGCTTCTTCGTCTTTTTCCTTTTTTTTGTGTGCGTATGTGTCAGAGAAGCACGTCAGAGATGTTCTTCTTGTCCTCGCTCTCACATTTCTTTTATTGTCTTGCTTTCCATTCTCCACCCGGTGGGACCATAGAGACGCTCTATAGAGAGCGGCTGCAAATAAAAGTGAGCCGCGAGCTTTTAAAATATCCTCTTCAGGTGCTTGATTTTTCACATGGAAATGGTTAGCTATAGCGAAAGCATGTTTGCTAAGCACTCTTTGTTTATGCATTTCTTTTGAGAAACGCATATGGTGTGGATGTGTGTAGATGTGTTTGTGTTTTGAGGTGCCGTATTGCTCGTATTGAGCTGATTTCGACTAATCAGCATTGTTTACGGCTTTGTTCATTTAACAGGTAAGGAAAAGGAATGAAGTTTTTAACATAAGGTGTGATCGTTTTCAGATGGAGAGCAGAAGCACCTTTTGGTGTTCACATACGTACGGGGGGGCGTTCAAGTCAAACCGGGACTGTTCAGTACAGTGACGAGACCCTGTAAAACACGTGAATGGTGCAAGCAGGTTAAAGGCAGCCCACTGTAGTCCTTCCTGTCAACATTCAGCAAGCGGAACTCCTGATCCTTTTAAAATCGGCGGATAACTTGTTGCCAACTTTGGGAAGAGATGCATCTGTCTGTGGGAACTGCGCACTCACTCATCAATCATTATGATTATCAACACTTGCACATTACAGAAACTTGGCTGGGAGTTATTGCCACGTCCCCTTTACAGTCCTGACTTTACTCCAAGCCATTTCCACATGTTTGGGCCATTAAAGCAGTTCCTGGGAAGCCAGTGTTTCAGATGTAAAGCTGGCAGTCTGATCATGGCTC
The DNA here is from genome assembly GCA_028565275.1 of Leiocassis micropogon. Taxonomy (NCBI): domain Eukaryota; kingdom Metazoa; phylum Chordata; class Actinopteri; order Siluriformes; family Bagridae; genus Leiocassis; species Leiocassis micropogon. The sequence continues at coordinate 14,300,209 of JAOVVA010000029.1, read as the reverse complement.
CGGTGTACTGAGAAAACTTTTTAATCTTGATCTTATCTATGCACTAGTGAAACACTGGGATAAGTGATTTAGTGTAGCAGAGCATTATATAGAGAAACACTCACTTGCTCATCGTGTATACTGCTTTATTATCCTGTATTCAGGGTCGCGGGGGCCTGGAGCCGATCCCAGGAGACTTGGGGCACGAGGCAGGGTGGACAGGGTGCCAATCCATCGCAAGGGTACACACATGTCTTTGGACTGTGGGAGGAAACCAGAGTACTTGGAGGAAACCCACCAAGCACAGAGACGGGAATCAACCCTGGTCGGGAATCGAACCCGGACCCTGGAGGTGCAAGGCGACAGTGCTAACCAATACACCAACGTGCCTCCTATATAGAGAAACAAATGTTTTTTAAGAAGTTATTACTCTCAACTGTATTGTTTTTGTTATTCTGTACAATTAAAAGTCCCGGTTTGATTTGAACCCCTCTCGGTATTTGCTTTTAGAATTTTAAAGCAATGTACTGAGATGTTCCTGATACAAGTCTCCACTTTAAAAGCTACCAGATATGTTCTATCCACAAGATGGCAGGTGTGGTTGTGTTGATCTGTTTGGGCAGAGGATACAGTGCCGTAAAAAAGTATTTGGTTCGCTGGGTCACTGGAGTCCCAAAAACTGGAGAAGAAAATGGCTTGGTAACCCTTTCCAGACAGATGCATGTTAATTACTTTACTTCTCATCTGTTTTTGAATTTCTGTAGATCGAGTTGCTTCAACACGAACGTGCTTCACTTTGTCAGACAGGTTCTACTTAAGTGATTTCTTGATCCATGTGGTCTGGCAGTAATCAGGCCTGGGTGTACAGTAGCAAGTGAAATTTAACTCAGGTTTTTTTTTCATGAAGGGGAAAATACTTGGACCAGGTAGATTTAGACAGCTTCTTTCCACTAATAAATGAAATCATCACTTAGGCACATTTTGTATTTACTTGTTAAAATGTTTTGAGTTTGACAAATATGCAAAAAAAAAAAAAAAAATCTGAAATGGGGCAAATCCTTTTTTTTACGGCACTGTATAGGTGAGGAGGTAAAGGGAGCTGTATATACTGGATTAAAGTAATAAAGCTTTGCCGCATAGCTCTTTCTAGTATCGGCAGGAAGTCGCCAACATTATTGGTGAAGCCATTAAAAAATAAACCAACATTTAAGCCTAAAATAGGAAAAGTCAACTCAAGGAATATAATCAAAGATTAATAAGCTCCAAAAATCTGTGGAGCGTTTTAAAAGTTGTCTGCTAGTGATTTATTCAGGCATGCTATGAAAGCCTCAACAGATTTTTTTTCTCCTCTCACCTCACGCTCGCTCGATGTTGTTTCGGAGTCATTTGTTCCCCTATTAAGGCTGAACAGGTTGAATGGCTGTTAAGCAGTGCTTTCACAATCTCCTGCGTAATTGAAGTAATTACAGGTTACAGCTGCTGCATGTTGAACACGGCACCATAAACATTGTTACAAGTAGAATTAGAGAAGCACTAGAGCCAGTGCAGGCGACTACATCCCTGAATCCTAATGTGCTCTTTCCACAGATTATAATTCATGAAGCTTCCTTTCACCTTTTTTTTTTTTTTAATTGGAAACGCTTATGTGCAGCATAAAAGTGGTGAGGCAATTTTGCCACTTATTTGATGGTAAAACACTTCCAGTTGAATCTCCTCGCTCAGCTGTCTCAGGCAGTGATTATGGGTGTGAGAGGAAAATCAGCTCATGAAAAACACTTCCATTTCCAGCAGGGAAATTGTCTCCAATTTGGTAATTTTCTTTAATTGAATTTGTAATCTCATCAAGATGCTAAAGCCATTGATTCAAACAAACTGCTGTTTGTGGTTTTTTGATGCACGATGGCTATTGTGTGTGTGTGAGTGTGTGTATGTGTGTGTGTGAATGTGCGTGCATGATTGCAGGTTTGTTTAGACAGAATTGCAGTATGTTCCTAATTGCAGGCCTGTCAAACATACTGCTATATACCTAGCACAAAAGAATTCCTGAAGAGTGTAGTGCATTGTACTGTGTATTACATATGTTCAACAACATGTAGATTCTAAATAGTATATTTGCTGTAGATTCTTGTAAATTCATGTTTTTAAAGATTTCGCATTAGGATGTTTCGTTCATAAAAAAGACCAGTTCCCGAGACAATACAGTGACAATTTAAGAGCAATTGAAGAAAAGTTTGATCCATTAATTTAAAGCTCCAGTAAATTACATAGTTATATAACATAACGGTTCCTATAACACGCTCTTATAATTAAAAAAAGAGGAGTTTAAATGGTAAAAGAAGTCTTTGAAGCTTATAAGTCTATGAACAGTACTTGAAGCCAAGTGTATATTTATTCATTTTTGCAGCTTTTTTTATATTCTAATCCATGAACCCAGAATGCTCTTAACCAATAATCTATAAACCTTGTAATTATATTAAAACTGATTGTATGATCATTGATTTATTGTGATTTCCTTTTGCATTTAAAGCAATTGATTGGAAAAAAATGGAAATCGGATTTAATTGTTAAAAATTCCTAAAACGCATTATATTGCGTTTTTGTTTTTTTGTTTTTTTCTGCGCACCTGGGCAACTACTGTGAAGCAGAAAATCTCATATAGCCTGAGAAACATGCTTGCGTATAATGTTAATAACTGCGCATGATCACAAAAGGTCTGTGTAAAATGCTGAATGATGTATCTAACCGTGACTTGTTATACAATTTTCCTGGAAAAAAACGGCCACTCCCGGATGTGGACGTAATTAAATTTTAGGAAAAATGATACAAGTAAACCCCCAACAAAGACAAATCTCAACATGAACGGTGTATATATGTAATATATCACAGGGAGTATGCATACAGCAGTAAATACTAGTTGGCCTGCAATGACAACATGCTTCTGCTTTGACAGCTTTGTCATGTTTGTAATGTTAATATATTCGGTAATAGATGCTTAAATGAGTAATCTTAGTATATTAATTAATTGATTTTCAGGAAACAACGAATGCAAGAAGCATTGAACTGCACAAATAAACTGATTATTACTCGATCTTCGCTTGGTTCACTCACCCATCATGAATCTATACTGTAAATTGATTTCTTAAAAGTTCAGCTAGGGCAAAGGGCTACCTCCCTTCATCAGTACATTTATGATTTTGTGCTCAACATGTTTACTTGCTTGCTCCAACAACTATGGTGTAAAGAAAGCAGTATCATGTTTCTTAAAGTAAAGCAGCAATCAGAACAAACCTAAATGAAATTCTCCTGGAGGAAAAGCCATTTCTGAACGTGTAAAAGATGTGTTTCACACCTATGAATTTGTGAACCATGTCTTCTATTGCAATACTTTCCTTTTTTTTTTTTTTTTTTTAAACATGCCCTTGTCAGAACTCGGTGTGAAAGATTTTAAAATAAGAACTTGCCCTTGGGAAGTCCTAAGGGCAAAAAGCAGGGGTATGTTGAAAAACAAGGTCTCGTCCTGAAAACAAGAAAAGAAAAAAAAAACAAGTAGCAACCAAAGAAAAACACATACTTGAGTCCATTTGGAAGCGATGAACCCTACTCTGGATTCTTGGAAAGAAGACCACCCACAGCAGCTATTTATAGAGTGATTCCAAACCCAAGTGATGAAAAGCATTTACATCGAAATTAGATCCCAAATCTAGTGGCAGAGATTCATCTTGTTTATTCCATGTTTTCCCTAAAATAAAAGTGCTGAGGCTATCCAGTATCTGTCTTATTATTGCTTCTATAGAGCTCTTTTAATGCAACAGAAAAACCTTTTCCCAACTATGGATGGAATACAAGGGAGCAAATTTACCTGTGATCTCCAGGTGGGAGGGATAGCAAACTCTACCTCGCCTGTTAATCACAGTGATATTAGCCAATCACGATGAGCTCATGCATATGGAAGATGGTGGATAGCACTTTTCTAATGACCAGCATTTTGGCTGGTTTTATGTGTCTAAGGAGAAGCACAGGTCATGCTTCAACCTTACCATTTGGTAGCCGCTGTGTAATAAAGGAGAACTGGCTGATGGGTAAAAAATTGTATGTATATGTATATACACTGGACAAAAAAAGCCGCAATTTCACCTTTTCAAAAGGGTCAAATTCTGGAAAATCTGGAAGTATAGTGCTGTGCTACAGTATCAACTTTGTGGTAAAATTGTGAATAGAAAAAAAAGCATGAATGGATCACTTAGACATTCGGGGAAGTTGCATGGTTAAAAAATCAAACGTAAAAATCACAGCTATGTGTAATAGTGAAAGTAAGAGCATTTCTATACGCCCAGAATGTGATGAGAACAGAATGAATTCTTTTTAGTGAGAAAAAAAAGACTTAGGATTGCTAGAGAGCATAAAGATTGGAATTTGGATGTTCAAATTGACCCTATTCCAGAGTTATGGGCGCATCTGGTTAATGATGGTAGACCATTAAGCGATGCACCCATCATACATAGTGCCAACTGTACAAGCCTCTTGTGTGGTGATCAGGTGTTGCTTTACTTGGTCAGGTCTATGCTCGGAAACGTTATGTGAAAAGTCAGCTGATAACCTGAATGTACTGCATGACCAGGATATACTGTACACCACCAGTCAAGGTTTGGATGCACCTTCTAATTCCATGGTCCTTATAAAACAATGCTGAAGACATCCAACATATGCAATAATCTCCTTTGAGCAGTTGTTATAGAGATGTTCTGATTTCTTGGCCTGGTAACTCTAAATGAACTTGGTCTTTCTTTACTGGGATGGTGCATGATGGGTTTTGCAAATGCACTTGACAATACTTTTCTATTCCAGAAAAACTGACCATTGTTTTCCTGACCAACTGACTACAGTGGCGGTTCTTGTTTTTATAGCTTAATTACCTAATGTCGTATGTGTTATTTCATAGTTTTTAAAAAAAAAATCCAATATTGTTCTAGAACGTAGAAAATAAATCCAAACTTTTGTCTGGACCTTTGACTGGTATATTTTCCAAAAAGTATGTCTCTGCTGTTGACTCACAGTTTAAAAATAAACCATTGTGCATTATGAAGCTGGTTTCTTCTTTCCCCCCTCATTTGCTTTGATTTGTGCCAAAAATTAAAACAAGTCATTTTTTACTTTTTTTTGTTGTTGCCATTAATCAGATGAGAGAGATGTCATCTTAAGTAAGCTCCTTAACAAGAGCAGTTTATCGGCCTGGCCTTGAAGACGGAGGGAGGATGTGTTTTATACAGCCGTGTCTAAGGCCATATTTGGTGCGAGGGATTTTCATCTGCTCTGCATCTGGATATCATCATATTAGCGTTCCAGCTTGTTAGACTCGCACCCTGCCTACGCAAAGCGGCTGCCGATGTGCGTTAAGAAGGATGATATGAATTATATCTAGGAGGGGAGTGTAAAAGCCTCGGTATGATGATCCTTATTGATGGCTGCTGGATGATATCAGAGGTCATATTGCACAATATGCGATCCCTGGATTGATGCTTTACTGGCTCAGATAAGCTTACTGGTGCTGCTTGGACTCTGGAGGAAGCAACAAATTCTGAGCATAGCCTATTGAGCCGGTGATCGTTTATTCAGTGGTCTATTGTCAAGCACTGCCTTTGTCGATCTTAATTTGCAGAATCATCTGTTGCTTTAATTCCAGAACAAATCCTAGGAGAACTCTGTTGCTATCTAAAGAAGGGCACGAAACCTAATGAAGAGCTGATGCTTGATGATAGCATGCCTGATGGATGTGCACACCTACACGGCCACAGAAAGACTTTTGTGTGTTGTGTTATTGAAGGACTTTCTTGTGACCTCAGTGGGTGCAGGCAATCTGGAAGGCTTGCTGGCACTGAGCATCTGCAGAAACCCTTATGAGAGAGAGAGAGAGAGAGAGAGAGAGAGATTGTGATTGAGCCGAGCACATCCGAGTTAGAGCTGCTGTTCGGGGGCCGTGGCTGAAGC
>JAOVVA010000029.1:14247254-14259460 GCA_028565275.1 Leiocassis micropogon | reverse complement strand
CAAAGCACAATGTCATCTGCAAACATCATAGTCCATGGAGACTCCTGTCTTACCTCATCTGTCATCCTGTCCATCACAAGAGCAAACAAAAAGGAGCTTAGAGCCGATCCTTGATGCAGACCCACCTCCACCTTGATCTCTTCTGTCACACCTACAGCACATCGTACCACTGTCTTAGCCAAATATACAATATATACTGTATATATATAAAAAAATATATATTTGCAAAGGGTATTTCTGTATTATTACAAGTAACCCTGGTACTGTATCTCTGTTCAACTTTGTCAGGTATCACACACTGCCTTCTTTAAATATTATCAGTTTTACAGACATACTGAGAAAACCCACATTATCTGAACAGTTGATTATAATACATCATCCTCATTATTATCCACTGTCTCTGATTAAGCTTTGAATCATCAGTAAAATTCTGGAAGTAGAGAACTCGGTAAAATAGAAACGCATAGCTTCTGCTATTCTCTGAATGATTTCTGATGATTACTGAGGGCCCCAGATTGGTATGTGGCCCAGATTACAGTGTTACACTAGAGCGCAAAATGTACTACCCTCGTGTGAATGTGGGAATGTGGGAGTAAGAGAGTGGGTGAGCGAGACAGTGAGTAAAAGTGAGAGAGGGTGAAAGAGTGAGTGTGTGAGAGAGAGGTAGTGAGTGATTGATGCAGTGAGTGAGAGTTAGTGAGTGAGGCAGTGAGAGTGAGGCAATGAGTGAGGAAGTAAGACAGTGAGAGAGTGAGGTGGTCAGTGAGTGAGGCAGTGAGTGAGGCGGTGAGTCAGTGAGGCCATGATTGAGGCAATGAGTGAGAGTAAGGCAGTGAGCGATTGATACAGTGAGATAGTAAGCGAGGGAGTAAGACAGTGGGTGAGACAGTGAGTGAGAGTGAGGCAGTCAGTGAGTGCATACTGCAGTATTCTTTTGCGAGTAAGGGAGTAGGCAAAGTCAGAGAGAACGAGGCAATGAGTGAGAGCCAGTGAGGGTGAGTAAGGCAGTGAGAGTGAATGAGTCAGAGATTGAGATTGAGTGAGTGAAGAAGTTAGTGAGTGAGTGATTGAGGCAGTGAGTACGAGGCTGAGGCAATGAGTGAGTTAGTGAGTAAGTGTGATAATGAGTGAGGGAGTGAATGAGGCAGTGAGAGAGTGAAGCCGTGAGTGAGTGGGGCAGTGGATAAGTGAGGCAGTGAGACAGTGTGTGCGGGTAGTGAGTGAGAGTAAGCAAGCAAAAGAGAAATTGTGGGTTTGAGTGAAAAAGTGTGAGGCTGAGTAAAGCAGTGAGTGATTGAGTGAGTGAGGCAATGGGTGAGTGAGGCAGTGAAGCACTGTGTGTGGGGGTAGTGAGTGAGAGAGGACTTTGGGATTGAGTGAATGAGTATACACGTGGGAGGATGCGTGAGGTAGTGAGTGAGTGGGTGAGAGTGAGGCAGTCGGTGAGTGCATACTGCAGTATTATTCTGCGAGTAAGGGAGTAGGAAAAAGTGGGAGAGAACGAGGCAATGAGTGAGAGCCAGTGAGGGTGAGTGAGGCAGTGAGAATGAATGAGTCAGAGAGTGAGATTGAGTGAGTGAAAAAGTTAATGAGTGAGTGATTGAGGCAGAAAGAGGGAGCAAGTGAGAGATGGATTGTGGGAGTGAATGAGTCAGTGAGTGAATGAGTCAGTGAGTAAGAGAATGGGTGAGTGAGCACAGGACTCTTGGACAAAGTGAGACAGTGTGAGAGAAAGTAAGGCAGCAACGCTGGTGTAATGGAATGACTCAACAAAAACTAGCATGAGTGTGTGAAAGGGTGTGACGTGGTGTGAACATAAACAGGTACCTTATGTTAGTGCGTGATTATGTCAAAGTGTGCAGTGATAAGTATGAGCTTGGTATGGTATGAAAAAAGTGTGTGTTTGTGCGTGTGTGTGTGTGTGTGTATGAGAGAGAGAGAGAAATAGGAAAGATTTGATCCTCTATTTGTATGTCAAGTCAAGTATAGGCTTTTATTGTTTGCTATTGTTTGTGTGTTGACATGTTTTTAAATTTTGATGGGGACTCAAATGTCTCCACAAGTACAGGAATTTTCATAATGGGTATAATATTTATACTGAGTTAAAGGATTCATTTTGGTTACTACAGTTATGGTTAGGATTAGCTTTAGGTGTAGCATATCATTAATTAGCTGCATTAATGACTACACCAGTGGACGGTACTTATAAGGTTAACGAGCTGTGTGGGTGTGTGGGCACACCGCAGTTGGCCCTGCTGTGTGGTTCTGCGAGTGTGTGAGTCACTTATCCGTGCTTGGTGTTGGTGTGTGGTTATGGGCGTGTGACAGACATGGACTGCAGCCCAGACCTCCCCCGTGTAGGAGCCCGTGGCAGCACAGGCCTGATTAGACTCCACTCAGCAGACTTGAGTGTTGACATCAACCCTTAATAACCACACACACACAGACACACACATACCATTACTGCATACTCTTGGATAATAAATGTGACACCGAGGGCTGTGTGACGCTGGTTGTGGCTGCACCTGTCACCAGTGTCCCACACTGTAGGCTGCACTCTCTAAAGTTCACACTTCTTAGTTCGGAAGTAAAAAAAAAAAATCTAATTTCATATAAGGAAGAATGCCTGTGGATTCAGACTTTTAAGCCATGCTGTATGTGTAAATGTTGGAGCTGTGAATAATACAGTAGATAGACTGAGTTTGAGTATTGCAATTTTCAATTTGATTTGATCCAATAGCACTAATGTCAGATTTGTCTCAAGCAGGCATATTTTTATAGGTTTTGAAATACTTAAAACTACTACGTATTTTCATAAGCACTAAAACACTCCATACCTTGTGTTGTTGATTGTTTAATGTCATGTCGCTGTACAAACGATCAGCGTTTTTTTTTTTTTTTGCTCCAAACTCCAGTCCAGATGCACCAATGTCCCATAAACTCAAAAGTAGAAAAAGAAATAATTTGTGCAAGATGTTCGCGATATTTATGTTGTCATATACTTTTAATAAATTAAGCAGTTTTAGACATTTGAAATTTTTTTTGACATTGTTTAAAAAAATAACTAAAATATTTGAAAAAGTGTCAAATGTAATTCTTTTTGCCGTTTATGTCTTAGCTTTTAACACATCAGTCTATTTGAAAAAATTTTTTTTTTGTTTTGAGGAAAATTCATATTAATACTTCATTGTTTTTTATTTTTGAACACTTTTACAGCTTTATGATGAATATTTTCTTTTATTCCTCTCCTGTTACTTTTTATGAAAGGTGCTACAAAAATAAAGATTATTATTATTAGTGTTATATTTCCACTGTAGCCATGCAAAAGCCATCTGAAACACAAGCCATTGCTCAGCCTCGCTTTCTTCCATCCCAAACACACGAATGAACGTCCTTCATCAGCTTTCCAACTCAAACACCTCTGCTTCTCTCTCTGCACCGTTCCAGGTTTTCCTTAGGTGGCCCTGGTTCCTCAGGGCTCCCTCGTGTGTGTGTGTGTGTGTGTGTGTGTGTGTGTGTGTGGTCTTCGGCGAGGCAGCCGCTAACCGCCTCGAGCTTTTCCTGTGCTGCTTCTCCCTTACACCTCTCTCTTACCCCCTCTCTCTCTCTCTCTCTCTGTAAATCTATCTATTGCTCTCTTTCTCACCCCTGGTGCCAAGCACTCGCTCTTTGCAGTACTGCTCCGACTGGAGACACCGACGGCAAATATTTACACAATGAGCTGGTGGAATGCCGGCTTTTCATGGCCTGACGTGGCTCTGCAGAAGGGGTGCATCATTGCATTCGATCATCCGTATAATGTTGCCTCTCAGAGATATTTATATTTATGGTCTTATGGAGGAGCACATCAATTGCACCAGAAAGAACTTGAAGCTTTTGCCTGGGGAAATAATTGAAATGAAAATATGCTGGCTTTCACATTGCTCACTTTTATGGATTGGAAATAAAGTGCGATGCAACCTGGTGGAGTTTCATTTAGCACAGTGTCACTATATGTTAGCTCCTGTTATTGTGTTCTGTGCTTTATTACAAAGACTCATTTTTATTTATACCAATAATTCTCTCTGCTAATACTATGTATGATAGATCGTTAACAAGCAGTAGTGCTGCAGATCCTCCCCATCATGCTGTCTCGTAGCTGTGCTAGCTTATTCTCAAAAGTTCATTGGTTAGCTAATATTTCTTTACCCTTCTGTATGAGTGTTTCTTTCTTCTAATGAATCACACACATTATTTTTTAAAACCAGATGTATCTACACATGCTTATCAGCTGCTTTGATAGCTATTTAAAAAATTGTCTCTAATTGTGGCGTTTTAGCGAGCCTCTGCTTACTGGAAGGAGAAATAGACTTTTGAAATTCCTTTCATTAAATGTAGGAATTAAAGAACACTGGAAATGAAGAACCATGGTAAGTTTTCAGCACTGCATAGGGGGATTTTGTTGGTGTTGGTGTGATCTGGCAACCCTGTCCCAGACAAATGATATTTTCACTCTCTCATTCTCTCTCATGTGTGCGCCAATTGATAGTAATTTTATTCGGTCAAACTCTCTCTCACAAGTATGCTTTGTGTGCAACAGGGTTGCCAGATCACACCAACAAAATCCACCATGTAGTGCTGAAACCTGCCAATAGTTCTTCAGTTCCAGTGCTCTTGAACTTCTACATGTGATAAAAAGAACTGCAAAGTTATATTTTTCTGCCTTTTTAAAAAATTTGATCTATGATCAAAAACATGATGTTGCTAAAATGCTACTGTTGCTATAAGGTTTTATATTTTTATAAACTCTAATCCATTGCACCACTATGATTCTGGAATGCTTTTCTGCTTACCATGGTTACAGTTAGAGTTCAATGTGAAGTTTGTCACCTAGAACGCGAGTACAATGTAAGTAATTCGGGATAAATTCCACAACTCTCGTTCTGTCCAAAAATGCATTCTGAAGTTCAGCTGAGACTTATATGAAGCTTCTGCAGTCCTACTGACTTGGTACCTAATACGGTGTATTTAGTACACATTTAACTCTATTTTTAAATGTCAATTTTAGCAACTACTATGCAGGTGCATGTGTTTTTATGAAATACACAAACCTTTCTGTTACCAACAAGCATGCCATGCTAAAAGGTTACCGAGATTACATGATGCTTGACAAGAACACTGACTAAAGCTGTTGAACTATATCTGCGTTGTCACGTGATTAGCTGATTGGACAACAGCATGAATAAACAGGGGTAGAGGTATTCCTAACAAATTCCATTTCATTGGCTTTGTTGAAGTGCTGTTTATTGTCTTCGGCAGCGGAATGAGTAATGTTTGCCATCTTTCACCTTAAAACACTGTTCTCAATGTGGTGATCACAACAGGAAAAAAAATTGTGGATATGAATCACTAGGAAATGAAAGCAAAGAAAGATAAGGTGTCTTTTCTGACCTTTGAAATGTCAGGTTTGAGGACTGTTCAAACTTTCATTTATCTGCCTCGACTGTTTCAGAGATATGAAAGCACCTTGGCAAAACACAATTTACTTCCAAACAAGATAGTGCTTGGTCTCGAGCTTTTCATTTCCCTGTTACAAGTGTCTGTTATCAGGCTGTGTAACATTTCTATAGAATACATTGTGCCATGGTTGACGGCAGTGGCTCAGTTATCAGCTAGTGCTTTTCCTTTGTCTTTCACTTGTTATCACCATATCTGTGTGTGTGTGTGTCAGTCAGTCCAAGCACCTGGGCCCTGAACCTGCTTATCTCAGACGGTAGCTCTATACTGTAGAGGTGAGGTGTTAGGGCACTTAATACCCAGTGAGCTGATATAGATATAGACTTCATAGAATTCATACAGGGCTTAAGAGACCTGTCGAGTTCATAGTGTTTCCGTCCTTTCACACCATCAGTATGAGTCGGTATTTCTCTCATGGTGGAACTGATTTTATTCCATTCTGCCGCAGAGAATCCTGGTTAAACGAAGGCATGAATTAATGCTGGAAAGATGAAGTGCAGTGAAAATTAATTTATTTAATACTTAACCTTTTCTAAAGGAATTTATTTACATTATATACTGTGGATATTCAAATATCTTAGAACTACAAGTTCGGGTTTACTACCTACGAGGGGCGTTCAAGTCAAACCAAAACAGAGTTATATAAGTAAAAACTACCTTTATCTCTTTGTATAATCCCCTGCTACACTAATGCAGTTATTCTAATGTTTCAATACGTGATGATGGGACTGCCTGGTTCATTTCTGAAACGCTGGCCTCCCAGGAACTCCTTTAATGGCCCAAACATGTGGAAATGACTTGGAGCTAGGTCAGGACTGTTTTCCCAACCAGTTTCTTGTAATGTGCAAGTGGTGTTGGTGAATGACTGTGAGTACAGTTCTCACAGACAGATGCGTCTCTTCCGCAAGTTGGTGACAAGCTACTGTATCTGTTGATTTCAAGGATCAGGCTTTCCACTGGCTAAATGTTCATGGGAGCAATTGCTGTGGGCTCTGAGCCACCTTGTCTGGGACCATGATCATCGAACTGCTTGAAGTCTGCTGTAAATTGGTTTTATACTTTCAATGACAAAATTTCACCACAAGTCTTGGTTTGACTTGAACCGCCTCTTGGAGTTGGCTACAAGTTCTAGTTAACGAGCTTAACTCTAGCTATAACCCTAAATTTGGTGATGTAGTTAACATTAATGCATACTGCATAATGGGTAGCAACAAAAACACAGTAATAGTGTAAAAGCCAACAGAGATGGCTAAAATCAGTCATTCTGATGTGGCATAGCTTGCTAGTATTCGCTTAGTTAAATGATATTGTACCCTCATATTGAAACGTACAGTCGAGATACCAGAAAAGAACAAGATGTTTAAAAAGTGAACTCCCTGCACTGGCTGTTTAAACCAATAGTCCTGCCTTTGTCTCCCAGAAGAGGTGATGAGTAGTTCACATAAACACATATGGCATCTGAAAGTGATGAATGAGGACGACTTTGATTGTGGTTGCACATGACTGTTCCAATTTCAGTTAACATAAAAGAGTCAACTAAAAAGTCCATAAAGAAATAGCTGATATGACCTTAACTCTTCTGGAAGTTTTTGTGCTTGGGATTATTTTACTCTTTTGGGACTTTGCATATTCTGAACATGTGAGATGCCACTGCATTCCCAAGAAACACATACCATTATCTCAGCTCACACCTGTAATTTATTTCTTCAATATGTTTAAGTCGTATTCCATACGAGACCCACTGTGGCATGAACGTGAGCGAGTTAAGGGGTTTTCCATGCAGCAGCTGCAGCCCTTAGTGAAAATATTTCCTTAGTTAGTCAGGTGACTTTGCCGAAGCCTGACTGAGATTTACAACCCTCCTGACGCATTCCTCTTCCCATCTGAACAAACTCTTCATTTATCTTCCCCTTCATTTTACCCTCCCACCTTTTCAGCCTCATGCCCTGACTCTGTGTGAGGAAGAGTGTAATGTAAATTCAATGTAAACTCTAGATTAAGGCTTTCATGCATGCGGAGAGCTAAAGGTCCAGCGAGGCTCATTTATTACGGTTCTGCATAGCAGGTTCGTTTGGCCTGAGCGAGTGTTTGGTTTGAGAGTAAAGTTACAGTAATAAAGCTGTACTGTATAACTTTTTTTAGTTACAGTAAAAATTTTATTAGTATAGGAATAATATTTCTGAACAGTGATGATGTTGATGAGGTGGTAATAAGGTTGGGATTTGCTAAAATCTCGAATTGAGTTCTCTATGTATGAGAACAAATATGAACTCGAGTGATTTAGCTGAGGTTGAGGAACGATCAGAGGCAGAATTCACTTTTACCTCTGGGTCTTTTTCAGTGTTTTTAGGAGCCTAATTGTGGGATTCATATTTGATTAAAAAAAAATCTCATTTGGAACACGCCCACCAACTGGTTTAAATCCTGCTAGAAATACACTTACACTTACTGAGATTAGGAGCAGTACAAAGAGGTAGAGATAGTGCCATCACATTACACCGCTAATATGGATGCTATGGATGTTTTTTATTTATTTATTTATTTTTTTTAAGAAGCAAACACACTGCTGTGTCTCATACTCATATGTTTCTGTGTTTATAGGAGATGAAGCTCTGGAGCAGTACGGCCATGATTTCCTGCACACTGTGGAAAAGCTCCTGAAAGAGTGCACTGAGAAGAGAGAGAAAGCAGCAAGTCAGCTGCACTCTCTCCAGCATGAGCAGCAGCAGGCAGTTCAGACCCTGCACGTCCTGCGAGCCCAGAGGAAGGAAGTGAGCACAGAAAAAAAGGCCCAGCTCGAGTCTGCATGTCCTGAGAACGCTCAGTGTGACAGTTCTGATGCTCACTCTGGAGGTGCGGGAAAACCCAAAGATGCACCGAAACCGTCATCCGCCATGCCGTCCGAGCGGAGAAACCGAGCGATCCGAAGAGATCCGTCAGTCCATGCCTCCAGAAAGAGCTTGTCCCAAGAGAGGGGGGTCAACCAGAAGCCAGGTCGAGAGGAGGATGGGCTGAAGAGGAGGAGTTCTTTTAGAAGCAAGAGTAGGAAGACAGTAGATAGACCTGAGTGGCAGACCTAGACATGCTGAGAGAAAGAGAAACTACTTGCCTGTCCTGCGATCTCGTGAATAGAGAGGTTGGGGGTTTAGGGAGGGACGGGGGTTTCTAAAGCCCGTTAGAAAAGCCTGTCCAGCTGAACAGACCTAGTGGAAATGAAAGCACTTAAAGAGCCTTGTTCTGTAGATGTCAAGCAAAGTCCACATCTATTTCTTTCAGCTTTCAGGGTCTCAGTCGAGGTGAGAGTACTACAGGCCAAGGGGGGCTTTACAGGATCACACAATAACACTCTGTTTTCATTCACTTTCTTCAAAAAATCCGTCAAGGCCAGGGTTTTATTTAAAGGTATACAAGTGCTGCTCTTATTCTAAACCCTAGTTCTGTGTTTGGATCAGTAGTTTACTCTGTGTTTATTTAAATGAACATTTTTGTAAAGCTCATACAGGCAACAGGAAACTGATCTCCCAAAACTTTATTAGCTCATGTCTCAAATTACAAAATTATTAAATGAATAGTCTTGTCTCTTCCATCAAAATGCAATGACTTCTGTCGTCATTAAGTATTTTTAAAATATATTTTATAGTGTACATCAAGATTAAAAACATAATGAGTAATAAGATCATGTGCTGATTTACGCTATGCTCACATCGTCAGCCTACAACACAATTCATGTAAAAATATGGAACTTTGAGGCAGAGATACGATCTGAAGCTTATATGTACAGTACATCATGGTTAATTCTTCTGCAACAAACAAAGATTTTTCAAGAATCTTCCTTAAGAAATTCCTTAAGGAAATGCTCCTTATGAATAATTCATAAACATATTTGTTTGTGTCCAGCCTAATGAGCGCCACTGAGTGAAAAGTTGCTTATTGTGGAAATTTAAAGCTGTGAGATTTAATCGATTATGCGATTTAACTTAACTTTTGTCAATTGATTCAGTTAATTGAATCGATGCGTCAGCTTTCAATTCAGAATCGATTTACGCTTCTCGAAGCAATTAAACTTCCAAATGTATGTATGAGACATAATATTTACAAGAAACTTAAACAACATTTCAGTGCATGTTAGATGTTTTAGTACTGTAGTTTTGCACACTGTAAAAAATATAGCTGTAAAAGGCAGTAAAAGTCTACCTTAAACTCACAGCTCTACACTACATTCCCAGTGGATGAATCCAAATTCCAGCCACACAATGTTTTCCTGCCATAATAACCGGTTTCCCTCAGAACTGCGTCACTTCACAAATGAAAACCGCACTATGATTTTATTTTTATTTTTTCAAATCGTTTTTAAAACGAAAAAATTACTTATTTCCGTTTGCCCTTGCTGATTCCAGGGCAGTGAGCTTTTTACACATTCTCTTTGTACAGCCGTGCATTCTCCGAGCTGTTCGATTTGTTTATTGCGCAGTTTTGTTGCTTGTTGCCTTTAGGCCACAGGATTCATTGAATATTCATGATGCTTGAATGTTTGTTACTGACACCATTAGCATATTTCTTCCAGATTAGGGCCCTCCACCCACAGCAGGTCATAAAAGACGCCCCTTCTCCCCATAGTCCTCCATCTCGTGCTTATTGTGCGATACAGTATGACATCTCTGCCATTAGACAGCAGCGTCGTTGTCCCCTTTTTCTCTCCTCGTCTTTTCTCTTGCTGCTTCTCTTCTCCAGACAAAGGTAGTCATGGGACGCATTAGTCACCTCCATGCATCTGTCTTCCTCTCTGACGGCTTCGATGTGAAAACAAAAGGCAGAAAGACAGAGCGAGAAGATGAGATAAGATGAGGAAAATACGAATGGAGTCATTCTTCTTTCTTAGCCCTGTAGCTTTTAGATGGGAAAAGTGCTTTCACTTAAGTCTTTCTTTCCTAAATTTCACCGTCATGCATTATGCATCAGACTCCCGCTCTCGCGCACAAACACTTCAAGGCCTACTTTTACTTTTACACTCTTACCACGCGCATCTCTCTTTCTCTCTCTCTCTCACTCACTCATTCAATCTCTTTCTATCTATCTGTATTCACCGCTCTCTCTCGCTCTCTCCTCAACTGTCTAACTGTCCTTCCATCCTCCATGAAATGGCTCAGGATGAGCTATTTCCTCTCCAAGCTCTAACTTGATTATTCTGCATTTGTTCTCCATCTTTTTTTTTTTTTTTATCCCTCCCTTATGCCTTGTTGCAGCACACACACATTTGTCACAACAGAAATTCATTTAATAAAAATCTCCAATGGGCCATCTATAGAAAAGCCCAAGAGCATCATCAGCCTCAGTGCATTTCTTTAATTACACAGTTGCAGGATTAAAAACAAAAATGTTTAATGTGACTAATTCAGGCACATACAGTAAATGTGGCCAGTGATTTGGAGCTTTCAGGACTTAATAATGGATTTCAAATGAGTTCTACGAGATGCTTAGGGTTCTACGCACTGATGAACTTCACTTTGGTTGGACGTGTTTAATGGGTATTTTTTTACATACATTTTTTTACATAATAAAAGTATTTCAGATTTTTTTTTTTGCAGCCCAGTCTCTAAATGTTGCATTTAGAATTAATGTGCGATTAACATGAACAGACATTTTGATCTGTGTCCCTGTACTGCGAAAACAAAAAAAAACCTGTTGAATCACCATTGCTGTATTTCTAATGAAAGTCTAAGGGCAGTTGTTCCATTTGATTAATAAATAAATCATATATGCAATAAAATCTCAGAACGATAACTTTTTCATGAAGAATACACCTCCACTTTCCATCAGTCAAACATGTGCCTGCACTTGTAAAAATTCGGTCACATCTATGAATAGTTAGAAATCTACAACACAAAGCAGGCACTCAAATCCTTGTGTTTTTTAGCCCAGTTTAGCACAATGTTTGTTAATTATTAAATCTCAGTATCAATCTCACATTCACATTCATGTATAAGTGATTTGTAGATAATAATGATATTATAATATTTTTTTTAAAGATAATTGCAAAACTGATAGCCAGCTTTGTTTAGCAATTGTGTTTAAGGTTAAGAAGTCCTGCCATCAATATTATATAAGACTTTGGTTCTGTCTATTATTGGTTAGAACCCAAGGATGATGGCTGGACTTGTGTGTGGATGTGCTTTTAAGTGCATAAAAAAAAAACGGAAAGTATGAATCGCTCTGGCATTTGCAAGATCTCGCAATTAAAGGACTACTATAAGTATTTTTTATACATTGTTCGCTTACTGGTTGTATTTTTCCTTGCCACATTATTGACTTGTTATATCATTGCATGAATGTTCAGTTGTACAGGTGTTCCTAATAAAGATAATGGTGATATGGTGGTATATGGCAAGTGTAGCATGGCTAAGTCTTGGATAAAAGTCTCTTCCACTAGAATAATGGCCCCCTTAACAGTCCTGGCTAATATCCGTTCAGTGGATAAAATGGAGCTGCTTAGAGTCAGACTGTTGGTTCACTAGGAGATGTGGAATTGCTGCATTCAACAGAGACCTAATATATTTCCAGACTTATTGTGACAGTTAGTTGAGCTATACTGCTATCCAGTAGACAGAACACAATGATCCAGTATGAACAGAGCTGGAGGGTTATGTGTATGCATCAACGAAAGACTGGTGTGCAGACTCCACTAACGTTGGCAATCACTTATTGCAGAATAT